>JPJU01001040.1:0-10361 GCA_000750735.1 Pseudogymnoascus sp. VKM F-4246
TTAGTGGCGGCATGCGAGGGCACAGGGGAGACGCTGGTGCGCGTGCTCGGAAGGCCGGTCACAGACACAGTGCCGCTGTCGAGAGCTTCTTCGACTAAGCGGCACTGTGTTGTTGTCCACTTTGAGGGAGAGTTTTGGGGGAAACGACGGAAGCCGTTGGAGAAGTTCCATTTATAGGCCCCTTTGCCAGAGAGGTGGTCACACAAAATATGGGTGTTCTGTTTGGTGGGGAGGTCGTAGCCGGTGGCGTTTTCTATGGAAATTAGCAATGGATTCACTCAGTTCTCTGGGTTACGTATGTTGGAGTAATGGCTCAGAGTAATGCTTACTGACAAGAGCTCGCAAGCGTTCCATGAGCCTTTGGTAATGTTTTGGTGCTATCAGGTCCTTGTTACTATCCGTAGTTTCCACAGAAGCTGGAGTGCCAGACCTTGAACGATCTCTGTGCCCGCTATTTTTAGCCGCGCCATGGCGAGAGTTGGATGACGAGGCAGACTTTTGCGCACTTGAAATTCCTCCTGGATAATGCTCAGCGATACGATCAGGTTCCCACGCAACTGCAACCAGCTCCCCTTTTTGAAGCGCTGTAATACATTTCTGGATCTCTATAGCATCCCATTGCTGGTAGGTCCTCGGTACCATGGATACCGGGTGGTAGCTGTCGCCATTTGGAAACTGGGGGTATTTCGCGCTGAATTTCCAATGAAGTCTGAGGTTCTTGACGGTTGCTTGCGTTGCATCGCTGTGGGCGTCCCACCATGCCGATCTTGCGGTTCCTGTGAGAGGTTAATAGAGTATTGTCCGAGTATTGTATGGTGCCTTACCAGTTGCGGCTGCGATTTCAGCTTGTAACAGTGACATAATATTGTTGTTGTTCAGCTGCAACTCCTGTTAGGTTGAAGCTGTTGCGGGTGATATTGTATGGCTGGTTCACAGTTGAACCGGCTCATTTGGTAGGCAACAAGAAATATCTTTTTATGCCGGAGTAATGTATGCAATACTGAAAGGTGAGTATAGCAAACATTATAACGACATAAAGCATATATGCCTTGTTGATGGACAGACTAGAGCCGGTCATAATTGTGAATTCACCTCAAACCATTTGCAGAGAAGGTGCATCAAAGAACACAGCTTTCCCAGCTACCATGCCCTTACATGGAGTGTGGAGGGTATATAAGTTCCAAAAGGCCCGTCTCTAATATGGGAAGTGTTCTGCTACATCAATGATAGTGCCTCCATTTCTAAATTCGAGGCTTCGGGTTCGAGTTCAGAATTGGGGAATTGCCCCTTGTAAATTCCCTAAAAGTAAGGAAGCGGCCACAGTGAGGTGGGTTCTTACTCTGTACACATCTAATGTGTACAGTTCTTCTTTTGCCTTTTTTTTGTATTTTTTGGCTCTGTATTGGCCTAGCATTTTGTATTTCCTACATGTGAGGCCTAAAGCTGTTTGGGGCTATGCGAAGTCGCTGCTATAATGTCTGAACGGACAACAGTGAGAGTTTCAACCATACCAAGGAAAATGAAGATGCAGGGACAGTAAAGGAAATTTGACAGCAAAATACTATAACCTCCATGATAAATATGATAACATCTTGCTTATCGGTTGAATATGGTTTTAACTGGTGCCATATGGTCTGGAATATAACGTCTCGATAAGTTGAATTGAAATTTTATCACCAGAAATAATAATTTATGAACCCTAAATTCTTTTTATGGGGGATCTTATCACCCACAATACTTGTAATTTTATTGAAAACTTACACAAGAAATGACGCAAATAAACGATGAAGGATGACTTTTGAGAAAATCGCTATAAGATATTTAATTAATAGAGTGTTTGCTGCTCAATTAATCTATATTGGGATCTGAGGCTAGCGTCCAAGTTGAATTAAGGTATACGCTACGGTCGTATGTTGTTCCGCTATCCCCGCTCAGGCCATGGATGTCCACGTTTAAGCCTCCAGCTTCACCTGATTAGCAAGGCGCCTGCATAAAGCTGTCTATCATTAGATATTATAATATTACCGCTTGATTGTAAAATGTAGGCCATAGGGGAAGATCGCCATGATAATCCTCAGCAGAGATTGACTGCCTGTTAAAACTCGTCTCAACCTGTCCGTACGCTAGGCTACAAGGTAAATAAATGTGCTGACGTCAGAGTCCACTTTGCCCTTGCTGTGAACGAGAATCAACACAAAAAGTATGAGGAAACATAGTATGAAAACCAAATATATTTAAATATATATCCTCGGGCGATTTATTATGCGTATTTCATATTTCTCCCCAAGAAGGAAAGAACATGGGATATGCAGGGACGGGATATTGCCGTGGCGGTTTGTGACCAGCCAAGGTAGCTCTCCACTAAGTTAGCGCGAGACATCCCCAACCAGGTGGAGGCGCACCAAGTCACGGCTGCGCCGATAACTCTGCAACCCAGTCACACATTATATATCGGGGCATTTATCTTCAAATCGACAACTGCTTTGCCTCATATCGCTGATAGCTGACCGACACTGTGAGAAAGCCATGTGCTGGGCTGTGCCTTAAACTCTCGCGACATCGAAAGGCAGGTTCCGACTCCGACTTCGACTCCGAATCGCCATACCCATCGAGGCATGGAGCAGGCAAATGGCCAAGAGGGGCGTGCGTCCGCTCGACCCTCGGGATTCCAGACCCCAAGGAAGAAGAGGAACCACAGAGGAGGGAAAAAGAAGCGCACGAGGAAGCAGTCATTTGCAACACCTTCCGAGGAAGATGTATCTACCGTACTCGAGACCACCGAAGACCGCAAAAATAAGCAAAGCACTGCGAGGTCCCCTTTGCACAGGCTACAAGGGCGAAATTTAAGTAATACGAGCTTGGAGAGTGAGGCGCTGCTAGACCACCGGTATGTTTACAGCATGTTACTTCCGGTCCGACGTTATGAGTCTAACAATGCACAGAGAACAGAAGTTTATGAGGCCTCGAAGAGCATCAACACTACAACATAATGCCTTTGACCAGTCAATCTATGAATCACCCGGCTCTATTCGGCCACAATACACAAACCCCTTCGCCTCGCAAGAAAGTGTGCGCAGCCGCCAGTTGAAGCGGGGATACTCTGGGCTCAATAACGAGGAAAATATGGATGAGGATGCAGACGAGCGGACACCAATGCTCGCTACTTCTATGCCGAGGAGTGGGTATGGAGGTCAAAGTACGGGTTCGGGAGGCAAACCGAGCCGATTTGGTCGAAATGATAGCAGCTCGTCCGATGTTAGGAAAGGAGCACCGAAAGCGACCAGCGTACCTGCGCCCCTTCTTCCTTCTCAATCGTACAATGTCAATTATCCACCTTCTGTCCCAGGAAGCCCTGAGATGAGCCCAGCCCATAAGCCAATGAGCTTTGGGGACATGCTGGGACGAGAAGAATTTTCAGATGAGCGTGGACAATTCGAGGCCGAGGATACTGGCGAGTATCATGACAGGGGCGAGACTACACCCGATAGGAGGTCAATGCATGGCTCACAGCGATCACTGCCGGAGAGGCTAGAGAGACGCCCAACAATAGCTGCAAGAGCAGAGGAAGATGTGTGCTTCCCTGCAGAAGCCATGTCGGAAATTACGGAAATCGCGGAAGAAGACATTGCGGAACGCGAAGGTAGTATATTTCACCAAAATGTACGGCGCCGACGCCCAAAGTGGCCAGATCTGGGTGTTCTTGATGAGTGGAGCACAATCGAGAAGGAGGGGAGAAGTGAAGAGGCACGAGCAAAGAGGATGGTGGAACCGCAACTTATTGGAGGGCGACTGCGTCCTACCCATTCGCGGAATTGGCATCGGGTAGAGGAGGATGCTCCATACCGGTTTACCTACTTCAACGAGGAATTCCCAAGCACTATCCACAGTCAGACTATTTCAGGGCTCGAGCAACCTGGCCTAAACTTTCGGCAGCTATTTGTTCCTGATCGTCCTGAATTAAGCGACTCGTCTTCTGACGAGGACGACGGTTACCAGGGGCTTCTGCCATCAGAACAATATAATCGACATACCTCTTCAAATGGTATTAATGCAGAGTCCAGAGCAACAACCCGCCAAAGCTCTTATATGGAAAATTTAAGCCCATGTTCAACAGTGCCTGAGGACAGGCAGTCGACTGAAAAAGGCTCAACTCCTGCAACGAGGAACAAATTGAGTTCTGCACACACACAGAGCATTCCCGAGTTATCGTTACCGCCGCCTCAAGATCCTTATCATGGAATAGCTAAAGAAGCTACAACTGAGCAAACATCATCCGGTACCAAGTCTCCCGAAGCAGCCAAAGAACGGCCAAAGCGGTACGGGGACAGGCCAACTTGGTGGCTGGACGTATTATCTCCGTCGGAAGCAGAAATGAAGATCATAGCCAAAACTTTTGGTATCCATCCGCTTACCGCAGAGGACATTATGGTTCAAGAAGCGCGAGAGAAGGTGGAGCTGTTCCGTAACTACTACTTTGTCAACTATCGGACGTTTGAGCAGGACATGAACAACGAGGACTTCCTCGAGCCTGTTAACATGTATGTCGTCGTTTTCCGCGAAGGAATCATCAGTTTCCACTTCTCGCTCACTCCGCACCCGGCGAATGTACGGCGCAGAATTCGTCAGCTGAAAGACTACCTAATCCTCTCCTCGGATTGGATCTCATACGCTATTATCGACGATATTACGGATGTATTTGCGCCGTTGATTCAAACGATCGAGGATGAAGTAGATGACATCGATGATGCAATTTTAATGCTGCATTCCTCACAGTCCAATGATGACACAGACGAGAAACGATCTGATGCAGGCGGAAAGACGATAGAAAACGGCGCAGACATGCTCCGGCGTGTTGGAGACTGCAGGAAGAAGGTCATGGGGTTGTATCGACTTCTTGGCAACAAGGCGGATGTTATTAAGGGGTTTGCGAAAAGATGCAATGAGCACTGGGATGTTGCACCCAGGAGCGAGATTGGGTTATATTTGGGAGATATTCAAGACCATATTGTGACTATGACGGGGAACTTAAGTCACTATGAGAAGTATGCCCTCCATTTACATATCGTCTTGATATAACGCTAATTGAACTAGGATTCTCGCCCGCTCGCACGGCAACTACCTCGCCCAGATTAACATCCGCATGAACGAGCGACAAGAGCAGACCGCCGACGTTCTCGGAAAACTGACGGTGCTGGGAACGATCGTGCTGCCTATGAACATCATCACCGGTTTATGGGGCATGAACGTCTGGGTGCCCGGACAGGACGCAGACAACGGCCTTACATGGTTCTATTGGATCACTGCCGGCTTGTTGGTATTTGGGGCGAGTTGTTTCTTGATGGCGAGGACGTTTTACCGGATTGTATGAGTGGGTGCAATGGTATTTAGAGTCTGATATGAAAGTATGGGTTTGACGAATACCTGTTATGAATGGAAGTATTGGATTTGAAGCTGGGTTTAAGCGTCTAGAAGGGTGGGTGGACAGCGGGTTATGTGTTGTTGGGCGTTTATGGTTTGCTGCATTTCTTGGATACAGACTGTTTTTATGGGCCATCCACAGAATTTAGATGTGGATATATATGGGTTAACTGTACTGGGGGTTGGAATATATATGGCGATAGCAATCTATATAAAGTAAATTCACAGAAATTGTCCACGCGTTGATTTATTTCCAGTTATTAATTCCATGTGAAGTGTCGAGGATAGAGACTGGAGTGAATTAAGGTACCCGCTAGGCACCCTTCTTACTCCGTTCCGAAATGTTCTCCCACCCCCACTAACCCCACCATCAAGGCAACACAATTCCAGCTCTACATCATCACCGTATATCCAGCAAACCTTCAATTACACCGTTCTAAGATCCAATTAACTACCTTCACATCGCCTTACCAAACAAACATCAAAATGGCACCACCAAGCCCTCTCGCCATCGCTACGGGTTCGCTCCAGCGATTGGTGAAGGAAGAAGCGTCCTACTACAAGGAGCTCGAGAAGCAGGAGGCGCGCCTGAAGAAGATAGAGGCGAGCACCGAGGAGGATGAGAACAGGGAATACACGCTGAAGCAAGAGGTTAGTTTGATTTTACTCTTCCCCACCACACCCTTTCCTCCCTTCTCGATTTCTTCAGAAATACCACGTGAGACGGCGCCGGCAACAGGTTATTAACGGTGTAATGATGTTAGAGAGCGGCTATTGAGGAGACCAAGGCTGTCTTCCCGACGCTGCAGCAGCGGATTGGGGATAACCTCGAGAAACTACGTGATCAGGTTGAGAAGGCGCTGGAGAGCAACCCGGAGGCGAAGAGTGAGGAGGAGGTCGTGAAGGCTCAGGCTGCGATTGAGAGCGGGGAGGCGGCGCTGAAGGCTGCGGCGGCGAAGGCGTAAGCTAGTGTCGAAGAGCGTGGAAAGGGGGGGATGAATGGGATTTGGAGGTGCCTTGAGTTAATGTGAGAGGCGGGGTTTCGTCACGAGAGTTTATGGTGGAATTGAGCATATTCGACGTGTGATGCAGTCATTGTGCTAGGTAGATATACAGCTAGCTACTATTTATACAAGCCGAGCAACTTCTATGCTCCTTGGTATCAAGTGGTATCCATCTTATCCTCCGCCCCCGTTCCCTCACCACTACTCGACGCACCAGGCTCATGCACCGTGACCTTTGGAATCTCTACTTCCTCCCCCTCCTCAATAGTACTATCCGCATCAGCCATGGGCGAATCAACACCAGCTTCCGCCATCACTGCGTCGCCCTCCTCAGCCACCTGTCTCCTCCTCTCCGAGCCCGTGGGCGAAGCGGCGCGACTCCCGGGCCTGCTTCCTCCACGGCTGCCTGCACGACTACTTGCGCGACTATTCGATCTCGAGTACGTATTCGGCACCGGCTTCAGCTTCGAGTGCTTGTACGTATTCTCCGGCTCGGTACTCGTCGCCCTCGCCCGTGGCGTCGACGAACCATCCGGTCTAGGTGTTGCTTCGCCGCTTAAACTGCTGTGCTTTGGTGTCTGCCCATCTCTGCTGCCTGCCTCGCCCACCTCCCCGTCCTCCTCACCACCATCACCCATCCCCTCCCTCCGTTCCACTTCCTCTTTCTCGTCTCTGATTAGCCTCCTCAGCCTCACACCCTCCTCTACGATCCGTCCGAATTGCTCTCGTCTCTCGCTCCACGTCTCGCCGTACTGTTCCCTCTCCCTCTCCAGCTCGCGGCACTCTTCTTCCAGTTTAAGTAGGTTCGCTGCCTGCTCCTCCCTAGTCCGCAGCATACGGTTACTCGTGATCTTCTCCGCCAACTTATCAAACCCCTTTCGTTGGTTAAGCGTCGCCCGCGCGCTCTCTAGCTGCACACGCAGTTGGGCAGTGTTATCCTTAACATCCTGCGCCGCAGACAAGATGCGCAGTTTCTCCGCAGCGTAGCGCTCACGCTCGCGCTCATTCGAGTTGCGCAGGAACTGGAAGCGCGCGATGCTGCTGTCGAATGCTGCGAAATCGAGGAGCACGTCTTCGTGGAACTGGCGGCGCTCGTCGAGGAGTTTTTGTTGCGTGGCTTCTTGCTCGGCGGCGGCTTCGGGGGTGGAGCTGGCGTCGGGGGGAGGAGTGGGAAGAGCGAGGGGCGTAGAGACGAGGGCGCCGGGGGCGAGGAGGCGTTTGGTGATGCGCTTGAATGGCTTCTCTTCGATGTTGAGGATGCGCGTTTTGTGAAGTTCGTCTTCTTCGCGCTGGCCGAGGAGTTGGAAGGAAGACATTGTTGGTGAATTCAGCCAGAGTTTGTGTGGAGAATTGGCAATGTTCAGTCTCCAACCTGTGGGTTTACTTCCAGGGTCGTGGTGCGACGAGTTAATGAAGTCCAAGTCGTGGGCTGTTGTAGTACCAATCTGGAAAAGCACACGCCGTTCGTCGCAAGGCTGACACTAAACTTGGAGCTCATTTAAAATAGGTTTAGCGTTGGGAGCCGGTATTAGTGGAGTCGACAGGGATTGGTGTGCGATGGGCCGGCGTGCCTTAAGCTCAGCCTCGAGTTTCCTATTGTGGTTCCTATTGAACCCACCACCACAATGGTTACGCTTCCTATTGACAATACCTGACAATACCACCACAATGTATCAACTATCCTACCAAGATTATTCCTTACCTGCCTCGCCTGAATATTCATCTCAACAGGCCGCTTCTCACTTCTAGCCTTTTGAACTTCTTCTACAATCACCCACGAATCACTCACTCACCAATCACTTTTTTGAATGACACCAATCTACCAAGGCACATTTCCTATTCCTCTACACTCAACACAATATACCGAACTCAATACCAGCCATGGCTTCCAAGGAAGAAGAATCGCCTGAGCATGTGCGCCTATCCAGTCTCAAGAAAATGTGCGAGAGAGCAGCTATAAGGAATATCAAAGGTATGCTTTATCAGTGGAATTATAGGCTCCATCGACTAATAAACCCTAGATATATACGATGTTGGCCGTATGCCATACAAACTTGTCAAGCCAATTCTCGCGAGAATAAAGATCCCGGAGCAGCTCCGACAAATCGAGCTGGCCTCACCTCAAATCGTCGGCGAAACGGTTGAGCTTTGGGAGAAATTCATCCAGCGCGACGTTGAGAACTGGCGCGAAAAGAACTATCGCCCAAACAACCCCGCCGACTGGCCAGCCGTCTACAAGAAGTATATGAAGGAACAGAAGGCCAAAATCGATCATGATAAAGAGCAACTCAGACAGAGGATGAAAGGAATCATGCAAGCGCAAACAAACAACCTCAGCAAGAAGGTTGAAGCTCGATACATGCCCAAACCACCAAGAGACTCCCGCATGCGTGCGAATGATGGCGGAGTCCCGATTGTCGGTCGCGGTGGAAGATCTGGAAATCGAATCGGTGCTCCGGGCCGCCGACTTCCGTCAGTGTCTACGATTGGATATGCTGCGACGGGAGTCAAGAAGAGAGTCAACATTGTTGAAAAGGCCAGGCGTGAGGCTGCCATGGCTATTGCAGCTCGGCGACAGGGGCAAGCTAAAGTCCAAGATTATCGGAGTCAAATCAGAAAGGCTCCAGCTGGCATGGTCAATGAATATCGCAAGGCAGCCGAAGCTGAGAAGAAGAAGCTTAGCCCACGCAATTCCCCGGCCCCAGTCGCTGCCGGGATCCCAGCTCAAAGCTCCGCCATGAGAGAACGCGAGGCTCGTCTTCAAGCCATCAAGCAGTCTGGTGCGAGGAAGCCATCGGCTGTCGAAGAGAAACAGCCATACCTTGCACCCCCCCAAGTCCTCGACTTCAACACTCCTTCCGATGGTGTCAACGAAAGCTCCGCAAATGACGATGATGATATCGAAAAGCTCTTTGGCGCATACCATGAACGCCAACTCACTGCGACGGCCAAGCGCAAGCTTCACGGAAACGATTACGCTGACCCGTTCACCTACCGCCCTTCCCCGGTCAAACCGGCGACAAAGCGCACGACAGATGTCCCTCCTGAAGAATGGGAAGCACGATTGCAAGAGCGAAAAAGCGCCAGTCCACCTGCGCGCTCAAGACAGTCATCACCGAGTGTGGCCACTGAACAACCAAAGAGTGCACACCCAGTGAAGCCTCAACCAAGGAAGGTTTTCAAGCGCCCACCACCTTCAGATCCGTTCATGACGCCAAAGAAGCCTCGCCGTGCATAGGTGGCATGTTTAGTTTTCTGCATTTTCTGGGGAGTTTGGGAGATTGGCATGGGTATATACATATGTAGATGCATTTGCACGCATAAATCACGAAAGGAGTTTGATGACAGGGTATAGATGCATGTGAAAGCACTGGCACTCATAAAGGAGTTCAATTATTGAAGGGATAGATACCATAGACACGACACAAGTTAATATGAATGTTGATGAACCGTTACAATGAATGCTATCTCAGATGTAATATCGTGAGCCTCCTTAACCGTCTATTTGTCACTATTTTCCTTAGACCATCCCACAACTAATCCCACTTGGTTCCAGCCCAGCCGGAAAACTCCCCATCTATTACCACTCGGGAATCAGCTCATTCAACGCCACCGACCCTTCATTCCCTTCCAACGCTATCCGCGGAGCCTCAGCACCAACAATCGGCAGCCTCCTGACACCACCCTCACCCAATCCCACCGCACCCAATCTCGCATCTAACAATCCAGCCTGGACAAGCACACTCGCCTGGTCCCAGTGCAGTCTTTCCGACTCCAACTTCCCCCCTATAATCTTAACCACACTCACAAGCACAACCTCGATATACTTCTCCGTGGGCGGCACCCCTGGCAACAACCACGGGACCTCCTGGGTGTGGGTGAACGAGATCAACATCTCGTCGATGATCTTGTCGGAGCCGACGGTGCGGGAGAGGAGGG
>JPJU01001041.1:0-23573 GCA_000750735.1 Pseudogymnoascus sp. VKM F-4246
TGCGGGAGAGGAGGGTAGTGCGCATGCTGGGTGGATTGGAGGGGATGAAGAACTCGTCGTAGAAGCGGAGGAGCTCGCGCTTGCCGACGCCGCCTGTTAGGGTGGGGATGTGGACCACGGAGGGGTTGGCGGTCATTGTTCCTATGGTTGCGTCGGCGTCGCGGGTGACAAACTCATCTGCGGGTTTGGTGTTAGTGGAGAGCAAATGTGAGGGCTGATGAGGGGGGATCATACGAGCAAGATGGCGTTCCCATATGCCCTCTAAGTCAGCATCGATACTGAATCCTCTTCTTATACAATCCAACGCTCGGCTCCATGCTAGACCTGAGGCAATGCGGTCATATGCGCCGCTCCCGGGCTCGTCAAAGCCGGGTTGGGTCCCTGGGTAGTTGAAGTTTGGGTATTTCGGAGCAAACGGCTGGTCTCCAGCGAGGTGGACTTGCACTCGAAGGTGCTTGGCCGGGGTGGAACCAGCATCCGGTAGGGTGGAGGGGTAGAATGCTACGATGGCGCATAGTTTGCCACGAGACTGGAGAATTTTTGCTAACAGGACAGAGGCAGCTTCTCCATATGTTATCTATTGTATAATTAGCGGAAGTTTGGCAGGTTATATGATGTGAAATAAGCAGGGGCTGCTCTGATCACAGCGCATCATAGAAGGCAGGCGGTGGTAACGAACAATTGCATAACTCTCCCCCGATTCTAAATTGTCGCCGTGAGCTTCTACTGCGAACGTACTGGAGCGAGAGCCTCCATGCACGTGCTCATAATGCACCTCAAAGCCTTCGTCCCTCCAGCGCTGGATAACCGCACTGTCAAAGGTCTTCGTCGAGCCTGCAATAACGAGAAGCGGTCTGTTGGTCATGACGCTCTTGTTGATATCTCTCGTGACATGATCCTCTGCATCTGCAGAGGATCTGCTCAGTCTCCTTGTGACGCGTCTGAACATTTTTTTGGCTGGTGATTTGTGTTGCTGCAACGGTAGATTGGATGGGATAGCTATGTGAAAGCTACAGGCTTCAGGAATTACAATTGAATGAGCATGAGACGGGCTTGATTTCTAGGTCGGAGGTAGTTACGAGAAAGTAGCCGTTGTGACTTATATCGGTTTGAGTGCGAGATCACTTGAGCAAATTCGGAAACCCGGGTCATATCGAGGAGGTGACGTCTGCCACTGCACCCCGCATGGAGCTATATTAAACAGATGGAAGGGGGGGGTTCCATTGAAATCGAACCACCTGGGAGCCTCCGCACTTTCCTCGCTCAATAATCGTAGGTAAAGAGAAACCTGAGATTCTACTCTTTCGAAATATGCCCCGTTCTTACTATTTTACATCAAGACGTGCACATAATTAATCTGCAGCCGCAATCTGGCCAACCAAATCGTCATAAGTCCCCGATTTGGGCGCTTACAACATTAACCGCGAGGAAGTACTGAGTACCTCCAGTGGGGTCCCGCACCACCTCTCGGCAGCCTCGTTGTGGATTATTGTCAGCCTGCTGCGCTCTCCCACAAGGCATTTCCGACTCAGACCTCTGCAACCTCTTCAACTACACTACTGCCCATATCGCAACTACCTCTCGCCCAAGATGTTAATCAAGTAAGCCTCAAGATGCGACTCAGGAACAGTGCAGGAAGCCTAGGACTCAGCTAACATGTGGTGCAGGGTCCGCACACTCACAGGGAAGGAGATCGAGTTAGACATCGAAAACGACTACAAGGTACTGTCCCGCCTGATGCCCTTTTACTATCGATATAATGCAGCGGCTCTAGGGCCACAGCTTGGACTTTCACCTGACTAACAGTATTCCAAAGGTCTCGCAAATTAAGGAAAAGGTTGAAGAGAAGGAGGGCATCCCACCTGCACAACAGCGACTGATTTACGGCGGCAAGCAAATGTACGTCTGGTGTCATGAGCCCTGAGTTAGGCGGTGCTGCAAAAGAACATACTGACAATGTAACGACACAGGGTTGACGACAAGACGGCTACTGAATACAACCTAGAAGGCGGTGCAACACTGCATCTCGTCCTTGCTCTTCGCGGCGGTAACTAAGACGTATGATATGAGACAGAGGCGGCCGGTTCTACTTGACAGAGGTGAATGGGCGTTGGACTACAGAAAGGGGGGCGGTGGAGTGAACACACTGGCAAAGGAAGCTTCTACGGACGTAACCCAACTCTACCAACTTTCCGAGCGAATATGAACAGATAATAGTCAATTATAAATAGAGCGGCTTTTTGACCAACTGACAAGTCTTATACATTTTGATATTTATACAGCAAGCGCTCAGAATACAGTGGAGATTTCCCTTCCGCTCTCACATTACTTTTTCGTCTTATCCTCGTAGCCCTCAGTAACATTCAGTCCCAATCCCTCGGAATCCAAGTACACCTTGTTCTTGCCTCCGGCCTCTTGTAGGATCGTCGCGATCGCGCGTGCGTTCTCGATTCTCTTCAGGTCGACGTACGAGCGGCTCTTCTTGATGGCATCTCCGATCAGCTCTGCGGAACGAGCCTCACCCTGGGCACGGACAACCATGGCCTGCTTCTCTTGGCGGGCCTTGTCGACAACGAAGGCAGCACGCTGGGCTTCTTGTTGGGCGACCTGCTTGGCCTCGACGGCGGCAGTGAACTCTGGGGAGAAGGCGAGGTGCTATGTTTCATTAGTACAGGAAGGTAAAGTAAGGATGAGGATGACATACAGTGAGGGAAACATCATCAAGCATGATGTTGAACTTGGCGGCTCTGATGGAAAGGTTCTCTCTGACGAGACGGGCAACGTTCTCACGCTGGGTGATCAGCTGCGACGCGTTGAACTGTGCTACAACACTCTTCAACACCTCGTTGACGATGGAGGGAAGGATTCTCTCGTCGTAATCCGTGCCTAATGTGCGGTAGATCTGGGGGAGGGCCTCGACTCTCGGCCTGGAAAGGACACGGCAGGTGATGTTGACCATTTGAAGATCCTTGGTGCCGGTAAGAGAGCCAACATTCCGTGGCTTCGCGCGAACGTCGTAATCTATTGGGGTCTCGAACCATGGGATCTTGATGTGTGTGCCTATATAGTACCGGAAAGTCAGCGCGTGCTCGAATACCAAATCCAAATAGCTCCGTCAGCATCACCAGATGGACCTCACTGACCTTCAGCGTAAATCTCCTGCTTCACACCGCCCAATCTCGTGTACTTGATAGCGCGATGACCACCGTCGACGTTGAAAAGCGCATTGTTTGCCAGCATAATGCCACCTCCTAGCAGGAAGATAGCTCCAAGTCCAGCTCCTGCACCCTTTGGGCCGGGAGCTCCGCCCTTCTTCTGCGCATTCTGCGCCATCTTGGTAAGCTGCGACCAAGCATCGCGGGCGTTTGGAGGAAGCGACATAGTTGCGTATTGGAGAGGGTGTTGTGGGAAATTGGTGACCGGACACTGGATGTGGTTGATCGTTACTGGAGAATTGTTCGAGATGTCGACGGTACTGTCCCGTTACGTACTAGCGCACTTTTACATCTCGGAATCTAAGCTAACCACCACAAAAGTTGTACCGCAACAGAGTAACCATACAGGTCTTTATGCATTGTTGTGGAACAACGAACGGACACTCTCAATCCCTTTACTCATTACACACTTTTGGAGCTGGGACTGAAGTATTACTTGGAATCTGTAAAGGCGAAAGTCTTCATATAGTGAGAGATATTGCAGATATACTCCATCTCGTCCCCATCTCCTCCCACCTTTGCGCATGAGGTGAACGTGAAGAGCAACTTCGCCCACTCTTTGAATTGGTCTTTGTGCTTGATTGAAGGTTGCGCGATTCTTGTGGTTCCTGTTATATCAAACAATCTCAGCCCAGAAACAGAAGACACCACTTGCAGAGGTCCTTGACCTACCGTCATCATGTCAACAAAGCCACCGTCCAAGTCCGTATTCGTGGGCAACATTCCATACGGTATGGTTACATTTGCGCCTCGTGAATCGCATGCGCTAAAACTATAGATAGGTCTCACAGAAGAGCAGATAATAGACATATTCAGTAGCGCGGGCAAGGTTGTTAATTTCAGACTGGTGTATGATCGCGAAACTGGTCGCCCCAAAGGCTTCGGATTCGCAGAATACCCAGATTCAGGTAAGTGGCATATTCTCTTTGAAGATGAGCAAGTACTAACGTCCGGTCCACTAGACTCTGCAGCTTCGGCAGTGCGGAATCTCAATGATTACGAAATAATGAACCGCAAGCTTCGAGTCGACTTCTCCAACGATGGCGCCGAAGACGAGACAGTAAGGCTTTATTTGAATCATATATAAATCGCATACTGACTATTATTCCAGTCTGCCCCCACCGGCTACCAACACCCGCCTCTTCCCTTGAACGGAGTGCCCGTCCCCCCTCCTGGCATGGCTCCACCAAACGGCTCAAGCACCTTACCACCACTGCCTCAAGGTATCGACCTTCCTCCGGGGCTCACATGCCCAGACTCGATTTCCCGCACACTCAATACACTACCACCATCGCAGCTACTCGATGTCCTTTCCCAGATGAAATCGCTCGTCACAACAGACCAAGGAAAAGCCATTGAACTTCTCCGTCAAGCCCCTCAGCTTTCCTACGCGATATTCCAGGCTCTGCTACTCATGGGCCTCGTCAGTACCGATTCTCTCGCGTCTGTGGTAGATGCTGCAGGAGCACCGCCCCAAGCTACCGGCGCAGCTCCAACACAAGCCCCAACCCCTCAGGGCCAATACCCCTCTGCTCCAGGCCAAGGTTATGCGCCACCAAGCGGATACCCAGCCCCAGGGCAAATGGGAACCCCACCTACTCACGGCATGCCATACCCGCCACCACCTCAACAAAATTACCAACAGCAGCCACCTCCAGCAGCAGCTGGGCAACCAGATGCCGACGCTTTAATCCAGCAGGTTCTTTCCATGCCCCAGGAGTTGATCGATCAGTTAGCGCCCGCAGAGAGGAACCAGCTATTGGCTCTGAGGGCTCAGTTTATGCCCAGGTAGTTTTGATGATGCGATGCGATACTTGGTTGGTTGAAAGCAAATGTTCATGGCGTCGGGCAATTGGAACAGGGCATGGTCTGGGGCGTTGGATGTATGGGTGGGTTTTGAAGATAACAGCTACGGCTTTTGTTCCTCAGGGATCTTACAGGTTTATTACCTCTTCATGTAACTATATGGAAAGATATCATGATTCAACTTTGGTTGGTGGTCTATACGATATAGCTCAGTCATACCTGTGATTCATAAACGAAAAGAGACTTCACGTAGTATTGAACATAGTGTTATTTGCCTTGCACAAAGATCATAAGCAGCTATTCGCAACTATTATGGGGCTAGAGAATGATAATAAAACGCCATACACTCAACCCTCCTCTATGTTATATTTGGAAAGTGTGCATGTGACGTAATCAGTCATGTGACTGCGTGTTTCCAGCGCGTCTTCCGACGCCAAACTGATGGTGGCGATAGGCAGCTTAGAAACATTTCCCAGGTTATTTCACAAGCGCAATAAAGTGTGAACAGACAGAGTAACTCCTGCAAAGGCTAAGGCGATGACTTGAGAGTTTTGAAAGCCCATGATGGGTTCCAGGCTGGAGAAGAACTCCAACTTAACGCATAAACGCATCGCATCGCATACCTTCGACACTGAGGAAGGCGAGGAATACACGGGCTCGGATTTCGGTGGATTTTCAGAGTACTTCCGTCGTAAGAAGATCAAGCTTCAAAATCTCGATGCCGACCTTCGGGCTCAGTCTCCTGATAAGCCAGCGATCTTTAGAGGCATTGTTGCTCATGTGAATGGATACACGCAGCCTTCATTGAACGACTTGCACAAATTAATAGTCACTCATGGAGGCGGCTTCGTGCAGTATCTTGATGGAAAGACGACAGCGACGCATATTATTGCGGCGAACTTGACGCCGAAAAAGGCGATCGAGTTCCGGAATTACAGGATCGTTAAGCCAGCATGGATAGTGGATAGTGTGGCCCACGGCAAAGCGCTACCTTGGCAGAGTTATAAGGTCCTGGATGAAGGGGTGAAGCAAAAAACGTTGGGGTTCGAACAGGGGAAGGTTGTGAATAGAGTGGAATCCAGACAGAAGGGTTACATGGACCAAACGAAGACGAGCTGGTATAACAGTCAAGTTAAGAATATTGCGGATGAGATTGACGATGAGGAGGAGGCATTGGATGTTGAAAGTATCAGGCGTACAAGTGATGGCAGGGCGCCGATTTATACGCACTCTCAGAGTTCTCATCGCCGTTCACAACATCTTACTCACACCAAACCCAATGACAGCGAAGACATAGAGGAGCCTGATACTGAACTCAAGTTATCAAATACGGAAAGCTTTGAGCTTACCTCTTCATTGGAAGATGTATTAAATGCGGCAGATTCCAATTTTGTGGCTTCGGAATCCGCAAAGATCGAATCGGCGAAACAGTCTCCCAAAGGCGACGCAGTGGAGCAAATATACGAGGAAACTGCCGAAGTTCGCGAATCCACCAGTGCAGTGTCCTCCCCTCGAGGTCGTAAGAGATCACACTCTATCGAAACTACTCTAGCCAGTAAAGGAGAAAAGCCTATCACAGCAGAAGAGCACAACGCCATGCTCTTAGCTGACCCGAAAATCAGACAATCGTCCACCGCAAATCCCGATTTCTTAAAGCAGTTCTACTCGGAATCCAGGCTTCATCACCTATCAACATGGAAAGCTGAACTCAAGTCCAAATTCCAGCAGATGGCCTCTGAGCAATCACTATCCCAAAAGAATAGATTGAAACGGAAACCAGGTTCTCGGCGGTATGTGATGCACGTGGATTTCGATAGCTTTTTCTGTGCGATATCCCTTTTGAGTGCCCCGGAATACGTCGATAGACCAGCAGCTGTAGCACATGGAACTGGCAGTGGATCTGAAATTGCCAGTTGCAATTACCCTGCGCGAGATTTCGGCGTTAAAAATGGCATGTGGATGAAGCAGGCACAGAGCCTATGTCCAGACATAAAGGTTTTACCTTACGACTTTCCCGCATACGAAAACGCAAGTAAGAAATTCTATGAGGCTATTCTTAGCGTTGGGGGTGTGGTTCAGAGTGTCAGCATTGATGAGGCTTTGGTCGATATTTCATCCGTGTGCGTTGTTGCCAACGAGCCTGGTGGTGTCCACAATAGTGACGAAACCATCAGTCAAGAGCAAAAGAAAGCGGACGAAATTGGCCAAACACTTCGCCAGAAGATCAAAGATGCTACAAACTGCGCCGTCTCTGTTGGTATTGGGTCCAACATCATGCTTGCCAAAGTTGCGCTTCGCAAGGCAAAACCAGCAGGCCAATATCAGATCAAGCCAGAGGAGGTTCTGGATTTTATTGGCGAGCTTTCGGTTCGAAATCTACCTGGTGTTGCTTACAGTATCGGTGGCAAACTTGAGGAGATTGGTATCAAGCTTGTCAAGGACGTGCGAAATTCCACGAAAGATAGGCTTATGACCCTCCTGGGGCCCAAGACAGGTGAAAAAATCTGGGATTATTCCCGAGGTATTGACCATACTGAGGTTGGGGAACTTATCACTCGAAAGTCTGTCTCAGCGGAAGTCAACTGGGGTATTCGGTTCATAAACCAGCCAGAAGCAGAGGAGTTTGTGAAGAACCTCTGTGGCGAACTACATAAACGGCTCATGAATGAGGCAGTCAAAGGGCGGCAACTCACAGTTAAGATTATGCGGAAATCGGCAGATTCTCCTTTCGACACTGCGAAGCACCTCGGCCACGGCAAATGCGATGTTTTCAACAAGAGTGTCAGTTTAGGTGTTGCCACTAATGCAATCGACATACTTGCAAAAGAAGCAATCTCGGTCCTCCGTGCTTTTGGGTTTTCTCCTGGGGAGCTACGAGGACTTGGTGTTCAGATGACGAAGCTAGAACCAATAAAGCATTCAGCGGATGGTCGACCTGATGGCAGCCAAAAAACGCTTTCATTTCCAAAGCCCCCCGCCCCAAGGCCGCCGCGCCATGAGATTTTGGATCCGATAGATGATCCAGAAACACCGCGGAAGTCCAGACCAACACCTAATCGACCTTACGCAGAAATCGAAGACATCGATCCCGATAGCCCACTTAAGCCAAGAGCAACACCAATCCATCCAGCTGCAGCCATTACCAGAGCGAATGCTGCCGATCCAAGTGCACTGAAGCCCCTGAATATGACTGGTACTCAGTTTATTCTTCCCACTCAGGTTGATCCAGCCGTTTTGGCCGAGTTACCTTCGGATATTCGATCGAAACTAATGGCTCAGAGAAAAAGTAATACACCCTCAAGGGCTTCTCCGTGGAGCAATTCCCCGAGGCCAACTTTGAAATCGCGATCCAATACACCGACACCGGAGCCAAACTCACCGTCAGCTAACTTGGTGCCTCCAGCTGCACCTCTCCCGTCTCAGTTGGATCCAGAAGTCTTTGAATCACTACCTGAAGATGTCAAAGCTGAGGTTTTAGTCTCTTATGGGGCCACTCGTGGCAACCCGCCCCAAAAAAGGATGGCTTCCCTTTCACCACGCAAGACAGGGAAGTCAAATTTGGCCAAGAAACCGACCACCCCGACCAAAAAACACGCAAGTGGATTGATGAAAAGTCGACTCAGCAAAAGCACCTCAAACTCAACACTGGTTCAATCTAATTTTTTCACTGGTCGAAAAGCCGAATCGAGCACACGAGCTGGCGATATCGCCAAAGACGCAGATACCATTGATCCAGACTTTCTGGCTGCGATTCCAGAAGACATGCGTGATGAGATAATTGCAGAGCACAGACGAGCTCGCCTTGCCGCCCGATCTGGTCTTGTCGCACCAAACAAAACCAAGAAGAGACCCCCAGAGCCTCCTCAGGGTCAGCGAAAATTACAACTGCCTCCACGGCCTCGAAAGCCTACCTTTACAACTGCAGACATATCCGTACTACCTGACCTACGAAAGACTATCAGCCAGTGGTATACTGAGTTTAGAAACGAAGGCCCTCATGAGGACGATGTAAAAGCTATGGAAAGGTATTTGAGACGGGTGGTGCTTGATGAGAAGGACATGGCAAAAGCCGTCTCTGTTGTAAAGTGGATCGTATGGTTAATTGACGATTCTGGCGGTGATGGTTTCCAGACGGAAATAGGGGAGAAGGGATGGAGGGAAGCGCTGGATGGGATAAAGGAGCACATCCAGCAGGCCGTTTCGGAACGTGGAGTTGGAAGCATCGACTTCAACTTTTAGACTTGAGCTTGATACGAATTAACTATGATACCCAATTAAA
The DNA here is from genome assembly GCA_000750735.1 of Pseudogymnoascus sp. VKM F-4246. Classification (NCBI taxonomy): domain Eukaryota; kingdom Fungi; phylum Ascomycota; class Leotiomycetes; order Thelebolales; family Thelebolaceae; genus Pseudogymnoascus; species Pseudogymnoascus sp. VKM F-4246. The sequence continues at coordinate 9,301 of JPJU01001041.1, forward strand.
AAAATTAATTCTTTTGTACATCACCCATTTCCACTTTTTTATTGTTGTGCTGCTGTGAAATATTTTAATTTTTCCGTCGTATTAAAAATATGGGTTTCAGTTTCCATAGAATTCTATTTATATTGAGGGAATGTTTGTGCACCAGGCTACTATGTAAACACAGTTCATTACGCAACTATTTTCATTGTACTATTATAAACATCAATGGACCCATTTCTCCACGACCTAGCGTGCTTAAGTCGTTTTCTTGCTACTCGAGTATCCCGAGCTCTTACAGACGGTTGGCTTGTGACTTTGTATCACAGTGTCTGATATCAGCCGTATTTACTTTGCCCGCGTTGCCAAATTTTGGAAGTAAATAGTATTCTAGACCGGGATAGCAACGCAAATACACAAGAAAAGATATTTTCTTTCATGCTAAAAATGATACTTTTCAACTTTGGTTCAAAACCAGCTCTGCGGGGCAATGTGGGTAATCACATGACCGTTGCCTGGTTACCACCCAGATAAGGCTATCTTAGCGCCGGAGCCTCTCAAAAATTGTTTCCCAGAAAGTTTTCGAGGCTCGTTAAGACCCTTCCATCTTTCCTCTTCCTTCACCCGCTTCTTCTCTCCCCCGTCACCTCTAAAGTTCTATTTTTGCGATAGACTTCAATTCCCCCACCACTTATCACCTTACTTCAACTCTCCATTTCGCAAAATGCCTTCCCTTACTCCTGTGCGTATTCCCCATTGCCTCAAGATAAACATTCCAAGACCTGGAGTTGATCTATGGTTTCGGCGAAGAGAGACTGATTTTTATTTCTAGGTTGCCTTTTACGGCCTTGAGGTGCCATGTGGCGATGAGATCGTCCCGGCGGTCCCAGACTTCCCAGCGACTGTAAGTTGACACTCTAATCGAGCTTGCGCTGTTTGCTTGGGCTCATTCCAAGCAACGCCCTTGGCTTCCCTATAATCATGGCCGCAAAACTGACTGTCCATTCACAGTTCCGCATTACCATGGCTGCAATTGACCCAAGCGCACCAATCGACCCAGAGGCATCCGAGGGCAGCACTGTTGCACGCGCAACTCTCAAGCTGATCCGCGAGCCAATTGGCCCCATGGATGATGAGGATGATTCGGAGGGTGATGACGATGACGAGTACATGCGTGCTCTGCTTTCCGGACCGGATTCCGAGGAAGATGATTCGGAGGAGGATGAGGAGGCTGGACCCAGCGACCCCGCCAAGTCGAAGAAGGCCCGCAAGCAGGCTGCCCTTGAGGAGCTTTTGGCCTCCATTGACCAGGACGACTCCGATGAGGATATGGAGGATGAGCCCAAGAAGGTGAAGGGTAAGGCCAAGGCCGCCCTTGCGGAGGAGGATGATGATGAGGAGGATTCCGATGAGGATGACGAGGAGGATATGGAGATTGAGGAGTTTGTTATCTGCACACTGGACGCAGAGAAGGTGAGCTTTAAAGAGAAAACTAAGTACGCTGCGTGTTGCTAACTTCATTTCCAGAACTTCCAGCAGCCTATTGATATCACCATCGGAGAGGATGAGCGTGTTTTCTTCAAGGTCACTGGAACCCACTCCATCCACCTTACCGGAAACTACCTCATTGCTGATGACGATGGACACAACCACCACCACCGTGTCTACGACTCTGATGAGGAGGACGATGAGGATGATGAGGACTACGACCTGTCTCCCGATGAGGATGAGCTCCTTGACGATGATGAGGAGAGCGACGAGTTGGACACTCTTGATGACCCTCGTATCCTCGAGCTTGAGGACGATGAGGAGGTTCCCGCGCTTGTCACCAAGGCTGACAAGAAGGGAAAGAACAAGCGCGCCGCTGAGGAGCCAGCCGAGACTCTTGACGAGATCATGGAGAAGACTGGCACCAACGGGGAGAAGCTGAGCAAGAAGCAGCAGAAGAAGCTCAAGAACAACAAGGGAGAGGCCATCGCTTCCGAGGCCACCGAGAAGGACGCCAAGAAGGTCCAATTCGCAAAGAACCTTGAGCAAGGCCCAACTGGATCTGAGGCCCCAAAGCCCGCCGCCAAGGGAAAGGCTGAGCTCGGCGTCAGGACCATCAAGGGTGTCAAGGTTGACGACAAGAAGATTGGTTCCGGACCAGCGGCGAAGAAGGGAGACCGTGTCGGCATGCGCTACATCGGAAAGCTCACTGATGGCAAGGTCTTTGATGCCAACAAGAAGGGCAAGCCTTTCAGCTTCAAGCTCGGCGTTGGAGAGGTCATTCAGGGCTGGGACTTCGGTATTGCCGGTATGCAGGTTGGTGGTGAGCGCCGTCTCACCGTCCCCGCAAACCTTGCGTACGGATCCAAGTCGCTTCCAGGCATCCCAGCCAACAGCACTCTCGTCTTCGACGTCAAGATGTTGGAGATCAAGTAGACGACCGCACCACAAAAGGTGGCTGTCGACAATTGATCAATCATGCGCCTTTTCAGAGATGATCTCAAGCAATTGGATCTCTTGCCACTAATGTAAAACTCGACAATGGCGCTGGTGCAACATATTCCAGGAGTCCTTATTTTTTTTTTAGTTCCGAACACCTCGTTGGTGTGGTGTATTTTGCATCTGTCCCCGACCTGAGCAGTGGTTATGGCCCAGGTCTTCATAGACTTTGTGGAAGTGGGGGAAATGCTCATGGGATGATGGGGTTTGTGCATAATACGGCGTTTTTATCCAAAAATCATCTTTGTTTTTTACAGAATTTAGTATGCTCAATTTGCAGTACGTAGAGCAGCTAAATTGAATTGACTTTGTCATTAAATATGGACTGTCGTTGATGATGATCTGTGTGAGTGATCGTTGGTTCTGAGGTGTATGTGAGACTGAAAGTCTGAAGCTGTTTTGTTTAGATCTGGCGACATATGTTTGGGAAGGTAATCATACCAAGAAGGAAGGTGCACCCAACGACATTTAGCACCACGAACATACACCCAAGTTTGCATCTCATGTCTTTGTTTTCACTCAAGATGGCTGCCGTTTTATGGCAAATCTTTTCACCAAGACGTACACTCTTTATCACAGCAGTATTCCAACGTATATAAATTATCACGTTCTCGATTCCAGGCATGAAACGAATACGCAGCCAGGGCGATGGTCCTGGTGACTTCGTTATTTATGAAGATGAAACCGACGAGCATCTTGACCACCGATCAAATACCCTTATATCCCCCAGCAAAGACAACAGTCTGCGGCCGTCGAAAATCCGCCGCCATGGTTCGAAAATCCTCTCTGTTCTACGCTCCCTGACAAACAGTGGTAAGAGTCCCACAAGTCTTTCCGTGAACAGCGCTCTTTCAGGCAAGACTTGCCCCCATCCGATCTTCAATCTCAGAGCTGATAAATGTAGCGTCGAGCGCGAGCAATCTCGAGCCTTCACCTCCTATAACCCCCCAGATAGGCAATGTGGAACTCGCGAGAGAACTGGCCAAGAAGGTCTCGATGTCATTCAACAATATGCGTCCATCGGCACAGCCACCTACCGTTGTCATTCGGTCGCCCAAGAGTCGACCGAGTCTCTCACTTGAAAAGGGGGTATTGGAGCTTACACCAGAAGTCTCACCTTCAACGAGTGGAGAGACAAGTGGAAATAGCGCCGGCAAACAGTCCGCTCCAGCTAGGACGAATTCCACAGGCATGACGAGTTTGGACTCCAAGTTCTCCGCTGGAAAGATGCTGTCGGGGCATTCGTCAAATACCGAAAGCAAGAAGGCAGCCGTGACGAAACAGCAGGTAGCGGAAGAGACGATTGTTAATAATAGCTTGATGCCCATTTCAGAGGTGGCACAAGAGGTAACGATGGCGCCAGTACCTGTTCCAAGTAAGTTTTATTCCGACTTGTGTAATTTTCTTGCATGCAACAGAAATATTCAGAACACAGATTCATTGAGCAGTACATCGGTTTACTCTAACGGCAAACATAGCTGTCATCACTGTCGAAAAGGCCGCTGCGGCAAAGATATTCTTTGAAACTCATTATAACGGATTACTTGCAAGTGAACCAAGTCCTAGGTCTCTACGCCTCAGAGAGTTTGAGGGAACTCTCTATGAGAATTCGGCACACATGACCCACGCTGAAATGGTTGAGCATCGTCGGGATTGGCTTCATAGTGAGACGAACTATCTCCGTGAAGTCCGAGTAATGAAGTCTAGGAACCACTTCCGGAAGCAAAACGGAATGGATCCGATGGTCTCCCAGTACGAAATTGTGAAGGTACTTGGCAAAGGAAGCTTTGGAGTTGTTCGCCTTGTTCGAGAGAAAGAGGATTTCCTCAGCCCATTCAGTTTTTTGGAGCCCAAGAAAAAGGAAGTTTACGCTATGAAAGTCATCCGCAAATCGGATATGTTACGGAACAGCCAGGAAGGGCACTTGCGAGCTGAGAGAGATTTTCTTGTTGCTTCGGAGGGGTCGAGATGGTGAGTGATCTTTTTGTCAAATTGTTGAGACCTACGTTGACCTGATCTTATACAGGGTTGTACCACTCATTGCCAGCTTCCAAGACGCGAATAACCTTTATCTGATTATGGATTATATGCCTGGCGGAGATTTTTTGGGCCTCTTGATCCGAGATAATATCCTTTCAGAGGCAGTCACGAAATGGTATATCGCCGAAATGATCCTCTGCATCGAAGAGGCTCATCGGTTACGGTGGATCCATCGTGATATCAAACCAGATAACTTCTTAATTTCGGCCTCTGGACACCTGAAAATTTCAGATTTTGGTCTGGCATTCGACGGACATTGGTCCCATGACCAGTCGTTTTATAATAACCACCGGTATTCTTTACTCACCAAGCTCGGTATCAACGTTGAGGGGGATTCCATCGATAAAAAAGATGGTCGGACAGTGGCAGTAGCCATGCAGAATGCTCATGTTGTTATGGGCGGTAAAGATAAACATGAGAAGAAGTCTTCTGGCTCTGAGGAGGGGATTCTCAATTGGCGAAATCGGAATGGCAACAGGACGCTTGCCCGCAGTGTTGTCGGGACAAGCCAATATATGGCTCCTGAAGTGGTCCGGGGCGAGCTTTACGATGCAAGATGTGACTGGTGGAGCGTTGCAGTTATTCTTTATGAGGTAAGAAGTAATGCCACACAGATTACACGGTAACTAACAGGGGCGAAGTGTCTCTACGGCCACACCCCATTCCTTGCCGAAGAAGGTGGGAGAGCCCAGACAAAACTTAATATTCTCGTAAGCCCTTAATACACAATATAGCTACTAGGTTCTAATATGAAATAGGACCACCGGAACACATTCTCATTCCCAAGCAAACCTGCTGTCAGCAGCCGATGTCAGGATCTTATAAAGCGTATGATTCAAGATAAAAGCGACCGTCTATGCTCGCGCCGATACAAGACAAGGGACTTGGTTTCATCAAACAACCGTGATTATGCTGGCCGTTACGTTTACCCTGATGACGCAGAGGATATCAAATCACACCGTTGGTTCAAAGATATCCTCTGGGACCGCATTCATACTATGACCCCCCCTTTTGTACCCGCAATCAAATCCATTGACGACACCCATTACTTCGACGAAGAAGAGCCCATTTCTGACTTCAGTACTAGCGTAGATGACGCTGTGAATCTTTCCCCACCCACGGAAGACGAGCTTAATGCTGCGCTTCGATGCTTCAATCGCGAAATTCAAATTTTAGCGCGAGGATACGTTGGTAGCGCTTACGATTCAACCAAACTCCGCCGAATCGAGAGAGAGATCGAAGGATTTGTGATGAGCGAGGAGCAGAAAGAGTATCTTCGAGGTTTTGTGCGTGCATACGGTAGAAAGGAGAAAAAGAGACCCAGGGATAGATTACTCAGAGACGGAGAGTATAGGCAAAGAGTCTTGGAGTGTAGGAAGAAAAGCGCCTTTCTCGGATACAGCTGGAGAAGGATTCAGAAGAATAGTCTCAGGGACCTCAGCGATAGGAGGGGCACCGGTGGCGGAATGGGACGCAACGGATTGGGAGTGGCAAAAGGGAAGGCCAAGGTATGGATGAGAGGGAGATTGAGCGTCAACTAGAGATACATGGGGGAAGACTGATCAAGGCCTGCTTTGGTTGGAGTTTGTGGAAGAGATCGGAACAAAAATTGACAGCGAGCCAGTCCGGTGTTGTGTTGGGAAAAGTAGTTTTAGAATACGAGAAGAGTTGTTTGATATTCACAGCCAGGTGACATCACCGATGGTACGGTGTAACGTGCAAATATCCAATATATATCCACGGTCTCTTCATTGTGGCTCTGGGTAGTAGCATGGTGGCAACAAAGTGGCTGTCGAAGTGTCCTGTCACGATAATCGGATTGAGACATGCTATCACTTTCGCTGGTATTTACCACACCTACCCGAATAGGGGGGGGATTTATGGAGGGGTTCTGGGCTGGCTGAAGTCGAGACAAGACAGATGTCTGAACTTCAGCCAGCCAAGAACCCACCCATCGCCTGTGCCATTTGCTACTATTAAATGGCGTCAAGCGGCACAGCGTGATATATGCTTATCCATCAAGGTTGGCATCTTTAATTCTATTAGCCACACAAATTGGTTATCCTAGCGCCTGTCATCGTATCCACGTCCCCTCCACACATCGTCATATCTTCTTCTCCCATCGTGAAACTCCCCGCCACGACCCTCCTCTGCTATCTCTTCCTCCCGCATATACCTCTCTACCTCCCCATCTCTACTCCCCTCAACCCACTCCCGTGTGTTCCTCTCTCTCTCCCTCCCCTCCCTCTTCTCCCGCCTTGCCCTGTCCCTCGCATGCTTCTCTTCCTCCTCCCTCTCCTTCTTCTCCTTATACTTGTCCCCCGCAAACAGTAACCCCGCGCCTCCCAAAGCCATCCCAGCAAGGGTCACGAGAATGTCATCATCCGCATGCCCTTTCCCCTTGTGACCTCCCTTCCCCTTTCCCCTATCCTTCCATTTACCCCCCGCCTTCACTGCCTGCTTCGCGAGCACACCGCCAACAGCAACCCCCATCGAAACTCTAGCCACCGGGTCGTCTAGGAACCGTTCAGCGATACCCTCCGAGGAGCTGCTCCTACTCCTGCTTCTTCTCCTGTTAGCAACCCCCATCGCACCTCTAGCCACCGGGTCGTCTAGGAACCGTTCAGCGATACCCTCCGAGGAGCTGCTCCTACTCCTGCTTCTTCTCCTGTTTCCACTCCTATCCCTTGTTCTGCTACCGCGCCTTGACGCCCTACGCGGTGCACGTTGCGATTGGCTTCTCCTCGTCACGAACGCTGGCCGTTGGGAAGGCGGTGAGGCGACGCGCGCATGTCTTGGTTCCGGGGAGATGTCTTCCCTTGCATACGCATCGCGATGATGTCTAGGTCTCTGGGCGAGGCTATTTCTTTCTCTCGAGCCTTCGTATCTAGATCTACGGCCGTCGCGATGGGAACGGCGGCTGCGGGCATCGGCGGAGTCATAGGGCGAGTCTGGATCTGAGTCTCTTGGTGGAGAGGATGCACGGCGGCGGTGGGGGTTGCGCTCGGTATTGGTTCCTGTCTGGGTGTGTAGTTTTTCAGTGACGTAAGGGATGTCTTTTCCCATGGGCGAAATGATTCTGTCGGGGAGCTTATCGAAATGTTTGTCGATTAGTTTGTCTGTGGCCGAGAGGCCGAATCCGACTAGTTCAGCCATGAGTGTGAGCAGTTCTCTGGGTCGGCTTGAGAGGATGATGATGAGCGTGAGGTGATGAGCGTGAGGATGGTAAATCAGAGAGTAGATTTGCGCGACTGATATGTGAGGACTCTCGGTGTTTGGTCGAAGGAAGGAAAGTCGAAGGAGAGATCTTCAATGATATATCAACTAAGCAATTCCTGCATACTGCTGAGACGCTACGTTCATGGTGGCATATATTCGCCACCCAAGTGCCTTGTTCTAGATGCCATCATCGTGCATCCCTGCTCCACCCCGGTTGGCCAGGCCCTTGAAATAACTCAAGGTATCGACCTGCGCACTTGAGCCACAGCGGAAACAAATGAACCGGCCTATGCCATGTGTATACTCGAGTAAAGCAGGCAGGGGAAAGCGCTAAGCATTTAATCCAATCGAGATGAAGCATTCTCACTTGCTGCTGTGGTCTTAGCGGGAAGCGGGATCGCCCCGCCAATAGGTGCCGCGGGGTACTTGGACCCTGGAAATATGACGACATAGTTTCCAGAACCAAGTAACAAAGTCGTTTCACTTTGAATGGTGAAGTGAGTGCCACGATATCGTGCATTTGATCGTATTTTCCCCCAATAAAATTAAATACTGCGGTATATGGCTTATTAAAACAATTTGTTTGGCCGATGGGACATTCTTATTTCTCCAATCTACGAACTTTTGTCAGGCGACCTGTGTTTGCTGATATCTTGTGAACAACGGAAGTACATACCTGATGGCTTGGTATATCATGAAGCAATTCAGAACATTTCCGTGGAGCTGGTAGATACTCCTGAAACGGACATAGTCGTCGACGCTAGAAATTCGCAATAGAAACCGCTCGGGCTGCTGGAAGTCTTCTATGAGCTTTCGTATCTCGGCCGAGGCGTTCCTGACGTGTCGTGGATGTCGTAACTGGTTTCTTGCTTCAATCGAGAGTTTACCGTTTCCGATCTAACTTTGATTCGATCCCCCAAAAAATAGCTGGTTCCATCATGCTATCGCTGCGGGCACGCTGGCGCCACCAACTAATCGCAAGATCCCTGACTTCGGACACCTGCCACAGTTTTCAGTACTGGATGTGGACACAGTCCCATTGCCATAGAATCTGCAGACATCTATGAGCTTGACAAAACAGAAGCGTTCAGAGAGAATAACGAGCATATAGCTGGGGCTACTCCCTCCGAAGCTATGGTTTCGCCAGTGGAGACCACGGTGTGCGTATGTTTCGGCTTGGAGCCAGAGAACCTGGAACAGGCAAGTTCCAGGTTCCCCGATCTATCTCTCGACCAAACAACCTAAGTTCTTGGTCTTCATCGAAATAGACGTATTTCAAGATCATGACATGACAGAAGGGCCTGTCAGAAGTGACAACCACGAAACAGAGGCAGCAAGAAGCAAGTGGTACGAACGAGAGAACAGCACAAACACGATACTCAAAGAACCAATGTGGAGTGTGTAAGTCTCCAGAGAGCACTGGTGCATCCATAATGGAAGTAAGGTTGGTAGCGATGGCTTCACAGATGGTTCTAAAATACCCGCGAAAAGGAAATTCCTGGAGTGTCGGAGCTGTCATTGACTGCTGGACGAGCGGTGGATTTGGAAATGGCGTTTAAATCGATATGCCTTGGAATAGGGCCCTCTTAGGGTTGCATCTGGTTGGCATGGTGTCTCCGGGTAGTTACCGTCTCCATTGTATCCATTGCTTGTAAGCAAAAGGTAGTGATATACGTGGCGGCTGCGGCATTTTGTTATTTGCACCGCAGGTCTGAGTGTCTAAACTCAGGGGCATCCATTGATCTGCCCATATCTGATGGGGGGAAGCACCAAGTGGTGAGATATCCTCGTATAAAAATCCTGGTGCGATCCATTGGAAGACTATGTGACTGGCTCACATCCATATACTTCTGTAGTGTGAAATCCTGTGGTGCGAAAATAAAAGACACTGCAGTCGTTAGGTAGGTGCTGAGTGGTAGCACTGCGATGGATTAATTCTCATTTGCGTTCTTGGTAGAGTTCTGGCTGGTGGCTGCAGCATGGAATCCAGCAGACCGGACGGCCAGCATCATGTGGAAAGGCGACCAGGTAAAGGGTGTGCGGCATTGTGGTGGATTCCAATTCCATTGTGGTGGATTCCAATTCTGAACGTATAGGCCAAGTTGCGGGAAGGTTTGATGAGCTGATGGGCAGCTTGCTTCCTTGGGATTATAACCATGACCAGATGGAGCGTGTGGTATCTCCCCGTGGAAATTGAAGGTTGGCGAAATGATTACGGCTCCTGACCGATGGCTGGTCATCAATTTCCACGGGCGTGGATCTACCCAACCTCTGGCTGGCTGTCATCCAGATCCGATGGATTTTCGTCGGAATCCGACTGGCTTTCATTAGAACTTGATAGACTCTCATCCTGGTAAATGGCTGGGGTAGTACTACACCACCCGCCATAATAGTATGGCCCCCACTCCGTGGGTGGGGTAATCGGGATGGTCTCATCGGCGAAGTGCTCATCAAAGCCGCCCACGAAATCAACAAGGGACTTCCGGGCGGACATGGACGTGGTAAGCGTTAATGATTCCAGGCTCCGCCTGCGGCTCCTTGCAAGGCGTCGCGGGGATTCCTGTCCGGTATATGTGGTTTCTATGGCTGTGAATCCCGGATCACTTAGTCGTCTTTCCGGACTCCTTCCTATTCTGGGTGGATTGCTGCGGGAACCACCGGAAGTCCTTGACTCTGCATCAGTCATACCGTCTCGGTCTTCTGTGAGAAGTGGCGTCCTGGGGTTGTCGATGGCGTCGTGGCGCGGATGTGCTTGGTTGTTTACCGGTCTCATCAAAGCCCTGGCTCCTCTGGCAAGCTCCACGGAACAGAATAGCACGGCACATACGAACAGCGGGGTAACGGCAACCATGCCCCGGCCCTGAAACGGTGAGCAGTCTCCGAATATTGGTGAGCGGAGGAGGAGGAGGATTGTTGTTGGCACACCGTAGCTGTATGTGATCAGCGAGAATAAGACGGGTTTCGGAATATGATCGCGGGCCCTACGTGGTTATGTCTGCGAGGTGGCCGAGGACGAAGGTTCCTGTGGATAAGATAAAGACGAAGAGGGTCCTAGATTTATCAGATATGTTCCAGGTTAATATGGGGATCATGCACATACACCGAGAGTTGGACGTTTATGTTGGAGGAATCGTAGAGGTTGGACCAGATCACGGCGGTGGCGGCCATGACCGCCTGTGGTAGCCACGCGTTCACGATCATGATGGGCTATATGATGAAGGTAATGACTCGAAATAGTTCAAACAGAAGTAATAATGAGGTTCTTATTGGTAAATCGTGGGTTACGGAGGCAAGGCCGGCCGTTTATAGATCTGTGGGGGAGAAGTGATGGGGATCCCATTTATAACCAACAAACAGCGGAGGTGACTATAAGGAAACACTGATTGCGTACCTCCGTAAGCATGAGGCACACAATTCAACAATGGAGCCAGTCACGGTGAGGGAACGTTCAGGGTTGTGGTAGATTCTTAACATTGGTGCTATCCGAGTATGCCCCCAATTCAGCCTCATCGCTGCCCGAAACCGAGCCCAATTCTCCTCCATCACCACATTCAGACAAACCATAGGCAGCAGCACGTCACAACCCAAAGGGAGCCAATTGATATCAGGAATCTAAACGACATATATTAGCAATGCCTCCATCGTATCTCATGTCGTCTCCAGTCCCTCAGAATCGTACACCGACCGGCTTCATGCCGCTCACACCGATTGTGGCGCAAGTAGCAGGCATGTGTGAAGTAGCATCAGAATCCCGTTCTATAAGCACCGCTGGCACGTCCCACTGGGATTACCTACAGGTACGTGCCGGCCTAATACGGCTCTTCCTAAAGATATATGGGTATATGAACTCATCATTTGCTTCTTCCGTCGTCGTTGCCTGGATCGCTGGTGCGGTCGGGAAGCACAGCTCAATCGTGCCGCAGCCGGCAGTCGGAGAAAGGAGAAAAGGTATGGCTTACCTGGTATGTTAGTTAATAGACGGCTTGAAGTGTACTGGCAGGGACACAGGGCAAGCTGCACCTGCTGACGCTCGGTACGTTGTGCATTTGCAATGGAGACGAGTGCTTTGAAAACGAAGAAATACTGAATTACTATCCGAGCGCGCTAAGATATCACTAGTGCAGATTGGGGCTAAATGTAAATAGTCACGTGATATTGGTATGAATAGTCACGTGGTATGAGAGCCCGATTGAGAACCTTGCGAGTTTTCACCATTTAATTAGAATACCCAACCTCTGGACGCAATTGTGGTCGGCATCGCAAAGCTAACTGGGCCCTTTTATACATACACCCAGATGTGTGTGAGACCGACCATGCATGATATGAGAAAACAACAAGCCAAGCCAAATTATGAAAACCAACAAACTCCCCCACCAACTCTTACAAAGTAAGAAGAGGAACCCATAATAATAATAGTGTAGTTGATGGTTTTACTGTTAGATTTAACATTCTTGTTGGAGGATACCCAACAGGCAGCAGGCGACAGTCAACAGGCAGAAGGCAGCCATACATATTTCACAGGTACCAGGCGCGTCCCTTGCATAATACACACGAAACATATTTCAATGCAAAAAGCATTTCATTCATTCGGCTCCCCGAGCCTAGCTTAGCCTAGCTGTCACAGTATACCTCCTCATCCCTCCTCCACCTCCATATCTCATCCTCATCTTCATCCTCATGTCATCCATCCATCCATCCATCCATCCATCCATAATTTTCATCTTCCACCACCCTCATACATCGCAGCCCAAAAAAAGAAGCCAGCAGCAGTACGTACTCGAACAAAAATTCCTCCTCATTCATCCATCCACCTCCTCCACCTCTCTCCCCGCATCCCCCATCTATAAGCGAAAAGAGTGTTGCCCGCAGAAGAAGAAAAAAACTCAAAAATGTGGCTGGTATAAAGAATGTAAAAGTTGCGTGAAGCCCCTCCGGTCCACATCTCCGTCCGTTGGTAGCATTAACCCACCCCCCCTTGTCTACCTCAAAAAGGCAGCAAAAAAAATTCAACCGTCTGAACTCCATTCGCAATGAACCCCTCATCGACCCCCTTCAATATGCGATGTTGCAAACGCCAGCAAGCAAGCAAGCCCAAAGATATGTACAACGAAAAGCAATCTCCCAATGTCGGGAATCGCACACCTCCTCACCACGGTTCGTCAAGGTCAGAGACAACAGCAAAACCAGTTCGCGCTCTGACTGACGATCCCCGTGGGAGGTAGGCGGCTTAGATCCACATCATCGTCGATTGCTGCTGAAGCGGCGGCGGCGCGCCGATCATCTCGCAGTACAGATCCTGGATCTCGTTCATGTAGTCCGCGGCGGAGAACTTGCACAATCCCTTGCTGAAGAGGTCGTTCTCCTCCTCGCTGAGCACGCGGCGCGTCGCGCCACCGCTGTACTCCTCGGCGAGCTCGCGCACCTGCGCTAGCTCGTTGCCGAAGGGGTTGGCGGTGCTGTCGAAGGCTGGGGCGGAGGGGCTGAAGAAGTCGGCACTGGTGTGGGGGTTGTAGATGGATGGTTTGCGGGGGGTGGATGCGGAGATGGAGGAGTGGTTTGAGGATTGCGAGGCCTGGCGCGTGGAGCGCTGGCGCGAGAGGATCTCGTGGGATTTCTTGGTGTGGCTCATGGCGCGCTTGGGGATGGAGGGCGTGGAGTCGGTGCCGGCGGTGGGGATGCTGGATTGCTTGTTGTCGGCGTTGGCGAAGTAGGATGAGAGGTGGTTCGGGGAGGGCGAGATGGGTGTTGTGCTGCTGGAGCCGGAGCCGCGGACGGAGGAGTCGGGGGTGGTCGAGGCGGAGTGGGACATGGAAGGGAGGTCGGACTCGTCGCCAGAGGAAGTGGGTGACGAGGTCGAGATGGGGTTGAGGTCGGGCGCGTTGTAGGAGAGCATGTTGGTTGTCGAGATGAGTTCCATGGGACCCGAGATCTTATTGCGGATTGTGCCAGCCTGGAAGGAGTGCTTGGTGGTCAGGCTGCGCGAGGGAACCGGCGCGGTGTTCTGGGTCTTGGAACCCTTGCGGGTGGTGAATGCTCGCGAGAGAGCCATGGTAGGTGATTCACGTCGTGTGCGACGCGAGTGAGATAGGTATGTACGGTCGTGTGTGGAAACGACGAGGTTTCGTTTCAGGTTATTCTTGGGTTCTTAAATGTTGTCTTGGATGCGCAGACACAGTCCAGCGCGCGATGAAATCTGATCAGATGTGTTGTTGTTTGTATGGTGCAGTATTGCGGTGCGTTTTGTGTGTACTCGTAGTGAGTTGGTTTCTTGGTGGAACAGTCTCTCGTCAAGACTGAAAGGAGCGAATAGATGTTTTGATATGTTCCAGCGAGTCCAAGGATCGATGCGTGATGAGTCGAGCCAAAAATGAAGGCGGTTTTGGACGACGATGTGTTCGTAGTGTGTATATTTTCGACCTGCGACGGATAAATGGGAAAAAGGGAAAGTAGAAATTGATCAAAGAAGGGAAGAAACGTTTCGTTGCACAGATGCAAATGCAGATGCAGGCTACATGGGGGGGAGGAAAGTAAGAAGAAACAAAAGAGTACGC
>JPJU01001046.1:0-17461 GCA_000750735.1 Pseudogymnoascus sp. VKM F-4246
GGTTAGCTGTGTAGTGGTATGGTAGAGGGGAATGGCTTACAGTCCGCAGAATGCGACGAGGGCGGTAGCGAAGCGGAAGGATGAGGCGAGAGGCGCGAGGATCATGGCGCCGGCGAACATGAAGTGACCGATAAACCACGCCGTGAGCAAATCAGGCTTGTGCTTCGTGACGAGCTTGACCAGCTTGGCGATGCTGTTTGGGGGGCGCGGCGTAAAGTTGTCTTCTTCGGGTGAGCGCACAAAAAAGGGCATTAGGAAGGCGCCTGCAAATGTGACCATGGAGAACACAACCAGCGCCATACTGCCAATCCTCCCGACGTCGCCGAGCGCATCTTCCGACTGCTTCACGTCCACGGGCGCGTCGTATCGGAAGTACGTCTCCCCAACCCAGGTGCTGCTGTAGAACAGAAAGGGGAACCAGCCGATCCAGGCCCAGAACTGCGCCCAGCAGATGGCCTGGATACGAGGCGGAAGGTGCATGAGGGTCCTGATGATCTTGCGCACGACCTTGATGCCGTTCGTTGTCGCATCGGATGCCTTGCCCGCGATGAGCACGCGCTCCGTTACGGCCCAGGAGGTCACGCAGACGGTGAACATCAGGATGAAGCAGGCCATAAGCACCAGCTTCTTCAGCTGCGTATCCCCCATGCCCTTTCCGAATATAGAGACAAGGTCGATTGTACCCGCCGCGTATCCAACCAGGTGGCCCACTGCGACCATCCTGCTAGCCCACGCGGACCCAAGTTGCTGCTTGGGAATTGGCAGGGTGTCCACGATCAAGCTGCGGCCGCAGGACTGTATCGCATTGATGGCAAAGTCCACCGCGTAGATGCTGAACACGGCCACCACGATTGTCCATGTCTTGGCCGTCTCCTCGTCCTTCACGAACGCCCCCACAATCTCCTTCGCCCATGCCATTGTAATAAGTGATATCGAGACAATTACCGAGGCGATGACCATGAATGGCCTCCTTCGGCCGAATTTCGATTTCGATTGATCCGCGATCACGCCCACGATGGGCTGCATTATGAGTCCGGAGAGGGGACCTGCGATCCAGACGAGCGAGGTTCGACTTTTCGTGAGTCCGAGGGCAAGGAGGTATGGTGTACAGTCTGTGATAATGTATTAGAGTTTTGCAGTAACAAACCGTGCGATTGAGGTACTTACAAGTCATCTCAACTCCCCATGTGAACCTAGAAACTATGAGCATAATTATCTCCACATTTTGAGCAGCTGAGCTTACTGAATCCCAATGAGGGATATGGTCAACAGAGCCATCCGCATGGACTCCTTGGAGCCCTTTATGGATGGCTGCCCTGCCCACGAAGCCATATCTTTGCCATCCCCAAGCTTCTCCTCCAAATCCTCATGCTCCTCCGGTCGACGCCAACCGCCCGTGGGATACCTAGGCACCGTGAACCCGTTGGCGTCATCACTCGAATTGTCTTTGAGCACTATCATGGCTGCTCTGCATGTTTCCCCGCATACACCCTTATAGCCGGCAAGTCGTTTGGGGTAGTCGTCGTTTCGTCAACACGAGAGATATTGTGACGTTTGAGGGCTGGGTGACCTAGGAGGCGTTGACTTTGGGGATATTTTGGGACCGACAGGGGTCCCTCAGCCGGTGGGTGAATTGGCCCGCGTTTTGGACATGGGGGTGTCAGGGGATGGCTGATGGCCCGTCCACGATCGCTGGTCTTGGCCCCTTCTCATCAAAAAAGATTGCGCGTAACCCCACAACTTGGGAAGGCGCAGATCTGATTAACACGCTCTGTACTTTCTGTGCTTTGTTCACTATATGCCCAGGCTACCCTAGGGAAAGCACAGCTCAAGCAGCAAAAAGGCAAAAAAATATAGTGTTCTTAATCGAGGTGATCCTCGACTCGCAGATTTGCGGCTTCTGTGGATCGAACACAGTGCCTCCAGATTTCAATTACCGAAGTTAAACTTCAGTCTGGCGCTCTCCCAAGTGAGCTAAAGCCGCCTTGGTGTTAGACTGGCATCTTATGGGAGTAGATATAATGAGCATTGTCGATTAATGAATAAAATGCATTTCATCTATTTAATATGAGAATTTCGAATATAAATGGAAGGTACGATCGTGAATAGTAGCCACAACGCATCCAACATCGCTCCTTCCCAATTTTTTTTTCTCGGGAATTCTTCATCCCATGCTTAAATAATGGACCGACAAAAAACCCAACAAAAGTTGGAGGATCGGTCCGGCCTGCAGCAAGAGACGGATACCCGGTTCGGGAATCCGTCAAGGACGCGGCGACTGTCACATATCACTTCTTGGAGAGGGGCCGACAGTGTGGAGGCTGATATGACCCAAGCTCCTTCAGACACAACCATGGTTACAACCTAGTAAAGCCCCTGTATAGCTGAGCTGAATGAATCAAAACTACGATTGGATGGTAAAATATCGCTCAATACACAAGGGCATTCGGGTAGTTATAGGCGCGGAAGTGTGCGCTCGGTGTGTTTGCGTCAAATCAAGATTTGGCTTCCTGTGTAATGTACAGCGGAAATGCACAGCGACCATCCTCACTACGCCCTGCTCAAGAGGGGAAACTCCAAAAGAAGAAATCGCAGGGAAACCCACGACTCGAGGACCAGCACCCGGGTCCCGATTCAGCCCGAACCAACAGCCCCCAAATTACTTCCTTGGACAGAGATAGTAAGCCAAGTAGGGATATAGAGTATGTATTGTCGCAATGCGCGGGATGCTGGATATATTTGGTTCAGGCTGCGCCATCCCTACAGGGCGTGATCAGCTGCATGCCGCCTGTTTCCGCATAAGCTCTCCTGCATACCACCCTGGCCGCACATCGTCTGGAGATTCGAAGATTGGGTCTTCATCTGACAGATCGCTGGGACTGTCAGAAATGTATTTGATGGTAAGGGGGGGAGAAGGAACCCGGGAGGAGGAACCCGCGATGTCATACAATGCACTTTCTGTATTGTTGCCGCTACAGAAAATGCACTGCGCACAGCATGTTCAGTGCGAGATGTAATGTGAGACAAAGGCTAGATGTTGAATATCAAAAGAGTACTCGAGTAGTCGCCAAGTTGGAATACCGGGGGGGAGTACTGCACCGTGAACTGTTCTGTGCGCATCCTCACCCCCACGTCGCTCACCAACTCAGCAACGGAAGGAAAGCGCGACGCTGCTTCTCCCTGACCGATTACAGGTATTATCGTCACCGCTCAGAGTCTCAGTGTATGTAGTGTAGAGAAATTCCGGCGCGCATCTCGCGCTTCAGTCATCCTGCCTTGCTTACGAGTAGCGTATGCATGTCTCTGGCGAGGCTGGTTATCCCCATCCACCTCCGAGAGCCAGTAACCCCCCCCCGCCACATCACAGGCACCCAATCGCTACTGGCCGGCGTTGTTACAGTCAGAGACATGTAATCAACGACCTCGCGACAACTCACCCCTCCAGGTTCTATTTGCAGATTCACGAACTGATCTTCACGCCATCCAAGACCTGTGGTCCGTACTCACGTTTAGGCGCGGTGGTGGAGGTGGCGGTGGTTTGCGACAGCCCCAACTCACCTTGCGTCTCACTTCGACTCCCCGCCCGCGGCCAACCAAGCCGGTTCCGACGGTCACTACATTGTCGTCGCACAACTCACTCGAGCACCGGCCAACGATAAACACACTCTCGCCGTGTCCCCGGCGATGCGGGAAACGATCGTCATGACCGGCAGCCTACCCGGGAGCCCTCTGGAGGGGGAGCTCAGCCCTACCTTCGACGACGACAACCATAATGGTGTCAGCCTCTTCGCCGAACCATCGCATATGCTCGAAAGCGGGGAAAACCAGCCGGCGGGGTTTGGAATACAAGAGCCCGCGTCTGCCCCGGGCGACTCCGTGCCATATCCCATGAGCGACGACGAGGGAGGGATGCTGTCGGATGGCGGGGTCCAGCTGGATATCAGTCAAGCTTATGCCGAGTCCGTTGACCTCGACACAGAAATGGTTCACCCGGACGCCGAAGAATACCCTGAGCTATCCTCAATTCCGCAAAGCAGCATCTCGCAAGACGATGCCGATAACGAGACCGCGAATGGTCCCGCCGGAGACGAGTCAGACATTATGCAACCCTCCTGGCCACAGGAACACGCACATGGCGCGATGGCTGATCAGATTTCGAACCTGTTGGATGAGATATCAGGCTTATCACAACAAATACAGGATGTTCAGAACGAGAATCCAGAGTTGCAGCATATCCAGCAACAAATCCAAGACCTACAACAACTTCAAACACCGGAACACGCCCAAGATGGACAACAGCAAGGGCAGCAGCCACCGGTATTACATGGGATGACCTATGACCAAGGTATGTCCCTTCATTTTGTTAATCCCGTGCCCTTCACCTCCCCAAGAACTGGAAACCAACTTGTCCATGCAGGGCCGATTCCACCAGTGAACATCCCGACACAGTCCAGTACTGGTGTCTCCATTGACTTGACTGATTTGGACCCTTCCAATGCTCCCCCAGCTAACGGCATACAAGTGGATGACGGACAAAATAACATGACGCTGTCCGACTTCCTGTTCGGTTGGGGCATGACTATAAGTTCCGAATCGAGGAAGGCAAATAGAGGCCCCCGATTAGATCGTTTGCGCCAGCTCAACACAAACATGCCAACCGAAGTCCGGAGGGCGGACTTACGAGGCGAAAGATGTGATATACAGGGGATAAACTGGAAAAAACTAGAGGTCGAGCGACGAGACGCCAGGAGGATGCGGATCGCAAGTTATAAAAACTATCACAACCTAATTCCACCACCCTGGCTGCCGCATATTCTCAGCCGCTCGCAGATTCAGGACGACGGCGACAATTTCTTCAAGTTTCGACAGATGAATTTTAAGCACAAGATAAACGTCGAACATTTCCAACTGCGAAACGTTGTTGCCTGCAGCTCAAGGAATAACGTCTTCTTCGCCAGCACAGCCCGCGTGATTCAGGTAAATCCTAATTATGGACAGCGTTGCGTCGCGATGAATCTTTCCGAGCCAGAAATACAGCCAGTACACGGGCCCGCCTTTCGTGGCGTTAAAATATCGACTATTGCAGCCAACAATGGTATCCTTATTGCCGGCGGTTTCCATGGCGAATATGGCATGATGGCATTGAGTCAACCAGAGACCAAGCACGTCGAGGGCCTTGTTGCGGATCATCCAAACTGTATAACAAATCACATCCAAGTCAACCTCAATCGGCAGAGTGGACTTCCCGAAGCCGTCATCGTCTCAAATGATAACGGAATCCGCACGTTAGACTGCACCACCAATAAGTTCACAAGGTACCACGAGTATGAACATGCCATCAACTGCTCGGCCCAGAGCCCGGACCACCGACTCCGAGTGCTTGTGGGTGACACCTGCGATGTCATGATCTGTAATGCGGAAACTGGAGAAATTCTTCAGAAACTCGAAGGGCATTGTGACTACGGATTTGCCTGCGACTGGGCGGATAATGGATGGCACGTCGCGACCGGAAACCAGGACAAGCTGGTCAAAATCTGGGATGCCAGAATGTGGAAGACAAGCGACGGAGAGGCTAAACCATTGGCGACAATTGCTTCGACAATGGCTGGCGTGCGAAGCTTAAAATATTCCCCGTTAGGGAGCGGCAAGAGGGTGCTGTTGGCATCAGAACCCGCAGACATCATATCAGTCATCGATGCGGAGACGTACGAGTCAAAGCAGACGCTCGATCTGTTTGGGGAAATTGCTGGCACCGACTTCTCTCCGGATGGACAAAGCATATTTGTCGGGGTACACGATAACCTTCGGGGTGGGCTCATGGAGTTTGAGAAGTGCGGGTTTGGTCAGTCATATCAGCACGAGAGCATTTTTCGGAAACGAAACCGCCAAGTTGACATGAGTGATAATGAGGAGGTCGATGAGCGCATGAAAGATATGGCGGCCGGGCTAGACTGGAAGAAAACAATGGCGGATGTTGTTGCGAATCCTAAATCAAAACGCACCGCAACGCATCGACGGCGTCGAGCAGCCAGACTGGGGGATATAGAACCGTACTGAACTGGAATTTATACATAAGGGGGGCGATGCAAGGGGGAAGGCACCGGTCGTTACTAACAATGACGGCTTGGACGATACGATGCTACGACACAATCATTTTTGCGATATCACAATCATTTTAATCAGGGGGGCGCATCAAGGAGATGATACCAGGGACTGGCATGGACATATATGGGGTGTGGTTGGTGAGGCTTAGCATTTTCCGGCGTTTTCAGGAACAGGAGCACAATTGCCCAGGAGCCCTATAACAGGGGGTTTTATTGTTCTATTCATGGAATAGTTTGATTCGACTGGGATAAAATAGCACACCTAAAATAATATCAGTTTATGACGAGTATCCTCGATGTTTTTGCCCGTTCACAATGAATCCGTAATGTTTGCCTGATATGTTAGGTGTGAATGTCGGCGGCGTCTTTTCCGACATGGCAGGATCGCAAAGTAAGGTCTAGTTGCACCCCGTTTTCTTGTACACACCCGCCATCGTGACCAGAAGTCGCGCCCACACTCCTTTTAGTGATTGTTCTTTCTTATTCATAGTCAATGCGTGCCTCTGCTGTTTCACTGGTCAATTTGACTGTTCGCAATTCGCTATATATACGGCCAGCGCTTCGCAGGTTCCCAATTCAGCGGCGCGGCTTCACCAATAGCAACCTGCCCCTTCGAGCTCTTTCCAAGACAACGTACGTAGAGAAGCTAGCCCTGCTCCTACCGCCCGATACCCCGCGCTCCCCCCCAACTAACAGAAGTCAGGACAACATTACCTTCCAACCGGCCACAACTTTCAAATACCAGGAATATAATCAAAGCTACCTCGGCCAGACACTGCTCCTACCGACGTCACGAAATGTGCAAACTACACGGAGAAAGAGAGGCGGTGGGAAGCGTTGTGGATGTTACACAGGGAAGAGAGATCTTGCCCGCGAATGTTATCCCAAGACACTACCACTTGACTCTCGAGCCAAACTTCAAGGACTTCACCTATGAGGGGCATGTCATCATTGACTTGGACGTCGCCGAGGACACCACATCTGTCTCACTCAACACCCTCGAGTTGAACATCAAGAGCACAAAGGTGATCTCTGGGGACCAGACGATTACGTGAGGACCCCCCACTCTCTGTTTACTCTCTTTTGCACTGTAACTGATCATTCTGCTCTTCAGATCGTCCCCCGAACTATCATACAATGAATCCACACAGACGACCAAGGTTGCGTTCAAGGAAGTCATCCCAGCTGGCGGAAAGGCACAGCTTGAGATGACCTTCACGGGCGAGCTTAACGACAAGATGGCTGGCTTCTACAGATCGTCATACAAGAACAAGGATGGAACGACAGGCATACTCGCAACCTCTCAAATGGAGCCCACGGACGCCAGGAGAGCCTTCCCATGTTTCGATGAGCCGGCGCTGAAGGCTGCCTTCACCATTACGCTCGTTGCGGACAAGAACCTCACTTGCCTGAGCAACATGGATGTTGCCTCTGAGAAGGAGGTTACGTCGGTGATTACAAAGACTACCAAGAAGGCTGTCACCTTCAACAAGTCGCCATTGATGTCAACATACCTGTTGGCCTTTATCGTTGGAGAGCTGAACTATATCGAGACCGACAAGTTCAGACTGCCAGTCCGTGTCTACGCTCCCCCTAACCAGGATATCGAGCACGGCCGCTTCTCCCTCGAGCTTGCTGCCCGCACCCTGGAGTTTTACGAGAAGACCTTTGACAGCGAATTCCCACTGCCAAAGATGGATATGGTTGCCATTCCCGATTTCGCTGCTGGTGCCATGGAGAACTGGGGTCTCATCACCTACCGTGTTGTCGATGTCCTGTTTGACGAGAAGACCAGCGGTGCTGCCACCAAGGAGCGTGTCGCCGAGGTTGTCCAGCACGAGCTTGCCCATCAATGGTTCGGAAACCTGGTTACCATGGACTTCTGGGATGGACTATGGCTCAACGAGGGTTTCGCTACCTGGATGTCGTGGTATTCGTGCAACATCTTCTTCCCAGAGTGGAAGGTTTGGCAAGGATATGTCACCGACAACCTCCAAAGTGCTCTTGGTCTCGATTCTCTGCGCAGCAGTCACCCTATTGAGGTCCCTGTCAAGCGTGCCGACGAGGTTAACCAGATTTTTGATGCCATTTCCTACTCAAAGGGTTCGTGCGTTCTGCGCATGATTTCCACCTACCTTGGTGAGGACGTATTCATGGAGGGTATCAGACTTTACCTCAAGGAGCACGCATACGGCAACACCCAGACTGGTGACTTGTGGTCTGCGTTGAGCACTGCCAGCGGCAAGGATGTC
Organism: Pseudogymnoascus sp. VKM F-4246; assembly: GCA_000750735.1. Lineage (NCBI taxonomy): Eukaryota > Fungi > Ascomycota > Leotiomycetes > Thelebolales > Thelebolaceae > Pseudogymnoascus > Pseudogymnoascus sp. VKM F-4246. The sequence goes on from JPJU01001046.1 coordinate 8,357, forward strand.
CGCAAGGTCATGGACATCTGGACCAAGAATGTCGGCTACCCAGTCATCACCGTGACTGAGAATGACGATAAGAGCATTCACGTTAAGCAGAACCGCTTCCTTCGCACAGCTGATGTGAAGCCGGAGGAGGACCAAATCCTCTACCCCGTCTTCCTCAGCCTCCGTACCAAGGATGGCATTGATGAGAGCCTCACCCTCACTGAGCGCGAGAAGACCTTTGACCTTGCCAGCAACGACTTCTTCAAGCTTAACGCCGACCACACCAACATTTACCGCACATCTTACACGCCAGAGCGCCTCAAGAAGCTCGGTGAGGCTGCCAAGGGTGGTCTCCTGACTGTCGAGGACCGTGCTGGTATGATTGCCGATGCTGGTGCGCTTGCGACATCCGGATACCAAAAGACCTCTGGTGTCTTGAGCTTGCTCAAGGGCTTTAACAGCGAGAGCGAGTTTGTTGTATGGAATGAAATCATCACCAGACTTGCTTCTATCCAGGGCGCATGGGTCTTTGAGGACCCCAAGATCAAGGAGTCGATCGAAGCCTTCACCAGAGAGCTTGTGAGCGACAAGGCCCACAAGGCCGGCTGGGAGTTCAAGGAGTCCGATGGACACATTGAACAGCAATTTAAGGCTATGCTCTTTGGCAGCGCTGGTCTTGCTGGCGACAAGGTTATCATTGACGCCGCAAAGGACATGTTTGCCAAGTTTGCCAAGGGTGACCACTCTGCCATCCACCCCAACATTCGTGGAAGTGTCTTCGCCATGGTCCTGAAATATGGCGGTGTCGCAGAGGTAAGCTTTTAATGAACATTCTAGCGCAGAATTTTAGCTAACGAACATAGTACGACACCATCCTCGGCGTCTACCGCAACTCCGTCAACACCGATGAGCGCAACACTGCCCTCCGCTCTCTCGGCCGCGCCAAGAACCCCGAGCTCATCCAGCGCTCTCTCGCCCTGTCCCTCAGCGACGAGGTTAAGGAGCAGGATATCTACATGCCCATCAGCGCACTCCGCACCCACCCCGAGGGTATCAATGCCTTGTACGACTGGATGACGGTTAACTGGGACGAGCTGGCTCGCCGCCTCCCCGCCGGCCTGTCCATGCTCGGCTCCATGGTCTCGATCTGCACATCCAGCTTCACGAGCTTGGAGCAGAAGGCCAAGGTTGAGAAGTTCTTCTCGGAGAGGAGCACCAAGGGCTTCGCTATGGGATTGGCGCAGAGCTTGGACTCTATCCACGCCAAGAGCAGCTGGTTGGAGAGAGATCGCGAGGATGTCGCGGCGTGGGTTAAGGACAATGGGTATACCGCTCCTAGTGTGAAGAGCGAGCTTTAAATTTTGGTACATTTTTGGACACCCTCGGATATAGGGGGGGTGGTCCTGGAGGCGGCGTCATGGTGAACTAGTATAGGATCACGTTTGGCATAAATGCGTTGGATTACCCGGGCCATTAAATAGTATTATAATGGGAATCTTCTCTCTGGAGCTTGGATGGATTGAAATGTAGCGTTTGGCTGGTGGTTTTATTGATACTGATAATGCTCGAACTCAGACAACTCGAACTGCCAGTTCATTATGCCCATCGCTTGTTTGACCCTTTTAATCAACGAATCAAATCCCGATAGAAATACCGCCATGACTTGGTCAGACTAGTACCCTATTCCCCAACAAACACCTTGTAAACGCCTCTAATGACGCGCAACCCATGAGAAGAAGCTAGTCCAGGTGCGTTATCTTCAGGATATCATGTCTATGAAAGAAGCTCCTGTTCCGCTTCCCGAAGATGTCTAGAGCAGCGAGTCAGCTTTGGTTCAGCGGTGCCATGCAACCTGGCTGCTGATGGGGGGACTTACACATCGGGACGCTGAGCAGACAGACGACGACCTGCACGGTCGAGATGACCATGAAGACATACCGCGTGTCGTTGGTGCTTACCCAGTGGAAGGCCTTGAAGGTGAGCCCGAAGCTGAAGAAGTTCTTGAAAATGAGAAGGCATGTGAATGCCTCGATGGCGATGGTTCCTAGGGCGGGTGTTAGCAAGTTTGTCGCGAGCATGGGCGAAGGGGATAAAACGAAGCGCGGGCAATATAGGCGTGTAAAAGGGCACTTACGATGCGCATCAATGATATAGAGCGAGCTCGCCACCGCGCCAACCACCATCCCCATAACCTCCAAACAGTAGAAGAACACCGACCACGCCCAGTGATACTTCAGCTGATCTGTGGCCACGATCCCAAACCCATACAAGCCCGCACACCCGAAAATGAGCTGTGGGATGACCAGCACGATGCGGAATTCCGGCTCGTAGATCCCCCCATTACGGCGCGTCATGAATTTTGCGCTCCAGTCTGCCAGGGCGCCCGCGATGAAGAAACCGATCAGGGCACCGATGAAGGGACCGGTGTAGGCGTAGCCGTCCTCGACTTCGCTCCAGTAGTTGGGGGAGCCGAGGAAGATGGAGGCAACGAGGATGCCGATGAAGATGGTCCAGCCGATTAGGGTGCCTTGGATGAGGCAGGCCCAGAGGATGGCGGGGTGGAAAAATAAGGGGAAGGGGCGGAGGAAGATCTTGAAGAAGTTCTCGTGCGTGTAGGTCCCGTTGAAGGGCTTGAGGGACTGGATGTAGCTTTGTTTGGGGGTGTCGGCGCCGGGGTAACGGTGTGGTGGGATGGCTGCTTCTGTTGAGGCGGGGGTTTCTTCGGCCTTCTCGTTTTCGTTCTCGGCGGCCCCATTTCCGTTTCCATTGGTTGCGGTGGGTTCCACGCCAGAGTTGAGAGTCACATCTTGAGTGCTTTCACTGGCAGCCAACATGTCCGTGTTTAGACGCGGATCGCGTCGGTATGCCGTCTCTGGGACGAAGAAGATCATTGCTGGGAGACACAATGCGCAGAATATGGCTACAAAATTAAAAGTCCAACCCACACCCATGTCGGATGAGATCTTGCCGGCGAGGATGGGGGTGAAGAATGCACCGCCGAAGAGGGCAAAGTTCATTACCGCCATGCGCTTACCACGTTGCTATATCCGTTGTTAGCTAAAGGCATTCGTTGGAAACGAGGGATCCATACATGAACGAAATACAAATCTCCCACGACTGCGTTAATGAGAGCTTCAAAAGGCGCATTCGCAACGCCCTGGATTATCCTAGCCCAGAGCATGCTCGTATAATTCAATCCGGCGGCTCCGGCCCAGGCACTCGAGGCAACGAGCAGTACTGTCCCAAAGATGAGCAAATGCCGCTTCCCCCATTTTCGCGCCGAGGGCACGAAGAACATTCCCGCGAACCCGACCCCCAACAAAAAGTATCCCGTCAAGAGTGCCCCATCTGTGACTGTAAGCCCATAGTCTGCCGAGAGAGACAACGTATTCGCTGCTAAGATGGGGCCCAGTGCTGTTGCGAAGACTGCTGTCACGGACAATATTATCATTATCAGATCGCGTTTCCATAGCGGCCAGTTCTGCGCATTCTTATTAGCCTTCAACGCTATCCCGCGAATCGTCTAAGTCATACCAGAGGATCATTCGGGTCATCGCTGGGCTGGGGGACCAGAATGATCGGATCCCGTCCACTTGTATCGTGTTTGAGATGGGAGACATCCTCTCTACCGGCGTCCTGCGGATTCTGCTTATCGAAATATCTAGTGGTGCCTTTACCGCATCGTCAGTTTCAGACAGAAATAGTGAGGTGCGACCGCGCATACCTGGAACATGGTCCATCACCTTGTCTTCTAGAATCCAGAGACCCATCTTGCCGTGTGCACAAAAGCTAATGTTGCGCGAGTTTCTGACGAAGGCTGGTCGGGATGGCGATCAGGGCGGTATACGAAGCATATGGGAAAGCAGGCAGAGAGCAGCGCCGACTGCCTGCGTACTACGTCTCCTTTTGAAGCTTGTGAAGCCGTGTGATGAGATTGATCATCCGTCGGTATCAAGGGCGGCGGAGACAGTTGTAGCACATCGAGGGACGACGGCTAACCGCATATGGACCGTGCTCACCAAGATGTCTGTAAAGTATCAGTTCGATTGGACCTCAACCCCGATAGAATCCCTTACCTCTGTGGATTTAGAAATAAAAGCGTTTATCAATATTTCTCAATGCCTCCATTGTTTACCTTACATTGGCCTTGCATTATGCTTTTGTGTTTATATGGCTCCCATCAACGGCCGATTGTGAGTTTGTGTTTCGGTGCTACCCCGGATTCCCCAGAGTGCTAGAGGGTAGCGGCCGAGGCCTGTCACTTGTCACTGTAAGTAGTTTAGCGGCCATCCTGTCAATACAGGAGCGAAAACCAGGTCGCGCCTTGCTTTATAAGAATAGATCCCCCTTCAAAAAATATACACTGTCATCATATAATTGCATAAAGGTGTGCAATTCTCTCAGTAATTCACCGTGTCTCACAGCTTTAAACGACGCTGAGTGAGCTGGCAAGAATGTAAGACCTTGCGGACCGGATTTCGGGAGGGGGAATGTCCCACCCATCCAATAATGGCTCAGCAATAACAAGTGAGCCCTTACAGTAAGAACTAGACCCTGCACCCCTCTTTAGCCGTTCCTGAATGGTCCCCCAGAATACGGACAGACCTCATCTCTGCCCGAGTACTTCAATTGAACGTCTTCTACTCCGTCATACAGTCTATCGCGATCGCACCGCCTGCAACTACAATCAGCACAGCTCACCCGCTACCTCACAACATGCGCATCTCCGCTGTCGTTGCCCTCGCGGCTCTCACCAGCGTCAGCTCCGCCGCAGGCGGTGTTCCAGACTGTGCAGTGAGTCCCCCTTGCTTCCCAGACAGACAAACACATTCTAATCTGTGCTCCCCCTCAGCATCCTTGTGTAGACCAGTTCACATCTGGCTCCAACATTGCCGGCTGCAACAGTCTCAACACACACTGCATCTGTAGCAACAAAGACTTCCTCAGCAACATCGCCTGCTGCCTCATCGACAAGTGCGACGAAGCTGGCAAAAACGCCGCCATCTCCTACGCGAAGACAATCTGCGCCACCGCTGACCCGCCAGTCGAGGTCCCGGACCAGGTCGTCTGCAACTCCTCCTCCAGCGGGGGCACGGCGGCCGCAACCACGACCGGCTCTACAACTGGCGGAGCTACGCCAGCTCCTACTACGGGGGCTACCTCATCGCCAACGTCGGCCGCACCGACTTCGAGCAGCTCGGGCGCTGCGATGGTGAATATGGGGAGCAGCGGAATGGGGTTGGCAGGTGGCTTTGCGGCGGCATTGGTGCTCCTGTAAACAGTGCTTCTGTAAACATGAAGGGGGTAGTAGTGCGGTGCACTTGATCAAGTTCCTGTGCAACCGCTGTGTGACGTTCAGATGAGGGGTATTAGCGATTGTTTTGTGGTGGATGCAATGTGCAACTATCTGTCTCGGTGGCCGACAGTCTGGGAGATATAATAATAGGCCAGCCAGTGTGGCTAATATTCTTGTCAGTAGCTTCGGCCCGCCTTCAGTATTAATCCAATGGCATGTTTCATCGCCTGCACTTGAAGACCAAAGAGTCTAGCTTTCCATAGACTTGACCAAATGAAAACATGCGCCGGAGGATGCCATGGTCGATGTTTCGAAACCACTAAGGCAGCATATGATACTTTCCAATCCGAACATCGCCAAAAACGCGTCATAGAATGCCAAAAAAAGGATGTTTGAACCCACAATGGCGCCGTACGGCACTTCCCAATTTAAACGTTTATAGAAACGCGTCATGGACTGTCGTAGACGATGTTTCGAAGCCACGCAAATACCATGATACCCTTTAATCCGAACATCCACAAAAACGTGTCGGTGAGCGTCTTGGCCAACGCTTAGAAGCAACTCTGCGGCATATGATAAAACCACTTGGCCCATGGTGGTCTAGGTGATACCGGAACACCGCCGAGAAACTATTCTGATAGCAAGTGATCTCCTTCCAACCCAAACGCGGCGGAAAACGCGTCAGTAAATAACTTGGTGCAACTCTCGTGCAACGCGTGATTCTCGACCCGGAAATAGCAATAAAGCTAAGCTCCCGCACCAGTGTCAGCGCCGAGGCCCCTCCACCGCCTCGAGACGTGCACACCGTAGTAGTCCGCCCAGCTCGCACAACTTCCTGGAGTCCGCTGCACCCCGTCTCACACCGCCCGCCCTCATTACACAGCCCCGATGTCGTGCCTACCAACCAAGAACACACGGCCACCCGTAACTAACTGCAGTTATAGCTACGCCGCCGTCGATCACGCGTCGGCGGCAGCTTGTCATGCTTCGGTAAGCGCTACCGTCGCTGGCAATATAGTCTTTCTGGCCCGTTATGAAGCGATGGTGGGGCTGTGGGGGGACCTCTGCGATTAGGAACGGCAGGGAAGAGGGGTTAGGCATATGCATACGCACACGAGAGCTGCAGAGATTGATTCTGTCGCTTCGGGCGCTTGAGCGTTGCAGTGGCAGCAGCGGGAGGCATGCCAGGGGCTTTATCTGACCCCCTACGCGAGGCAATGCAATCGCGGCTGACAGATTACTGACTTGGCCATGCTATGATGTGATATAATGATGGCTTGCAGGGACCTAATGCGGTTGCCGCCCAAAGCGTCGTCTCCGGCGAGAAAGCGGCATATGCCTGCTGCGGGACGGTTATATGCCAGCGCTGTTATCGGCCTGATGCTCGTGGTTCTGGGGGCGGGAAGGGTCAATAGCTGACCGGCTTTTGGGTAATGATGAGACCCTGCGAGGCATCATCCCTCGGTAGTATAATTCGGCAGAGCGGGCGGATGATGCAGCTGCTTTTTGCACTTTTTACGCTATGGTATGCACTTGCCGTGCGTAGATCTGCACTGCGATTCTAGGAAGGCGGGATGGACTAGACCGGGCTGTGGTATGCTTGATGGTGGAGAGAGGCAATATAAATTCGGCACATCATGATATGTTTGCCGCCTATATTCGTTGCAAGTATTACACTACTGTGGTATAATAACGGTGATATCCGGGGATGGCCAGCGGTGGGACAAGTAGGTGTATGTACAAACCGAGCTTGTACCACGGTGTACTCCCAGCTAAAGTGCATTGGGAGGAAGTTGCGTCAGAGCGGCAACGTGATCGTGGACGCTTTGACCAACGGTACGGTTGGGTACATACTTGAAACGACACTACCCTTCTTCGGGAGTCACGCTTTGGCCTTTTGTGAGCCCTTCTGAGCATTCTGAGCATTCTGAGCAATCTGAGCCATCTGAGCAATCTCAAGCAATCTCAGTAATCTCATCAAACTTCGGGGCACGTTCTGGGCACGCCTCCATCGTTTTTTGTGGCGGCGGCGGAATATCTTCGGGTCACAAATTCTTTGGTAAGCTGCTGAACTCATACTCTATGGATTTCGGAGATGCACCGAAGGAAAGCGCCGCGGTGCCCCTCATATAGCCTTGAACTGTGGGAATGTGCCACTATTGATGCTGCTACTGCTAACTAGAGGCCCATAGTTGAGAAGATCTCACCTTCCACTCCTCGCCGCCCGGTATGGATTCTCCAAGCTCGGGAAGAGAGCGTTGCTAGCGCTGAGGTGGTCCGGCCAAGGCTCAACGTGGTCTGGGGCCTAGGTCCACTGTCAGTGCCCTGGCGCTCGTCCGGTACTGCATGTACTGTACTGTACAAATACGACAGCACGGTGTACATCCATTATCTTCTGATCCGTCAACCTCCGACGACGGCCACCGAGGGGAGCGGCGCGGAAAACCAAGGAAAGGGTCACCAGAAAAGGGAAACTGCAGAGCGCGTTGGCCGATGTTCAATAATGCCTAAATGAGGCAGGCAATGACGGCTTGCGGGACGACGGGGTAAAGGGTACCCGCCGCACGACTCGCGCACCCCAAATGCCAACGTGGACCCCCACGTATCACTATCACAGAGGGGCTTACGGACACAACGTCTTGACTACCAAGAACTGCTAACTTCCTTCCTCCCGGCACCGCCGACTTCTGTGCATTCCGCATTCCGTGCGGTTGGTGGCAAGAAAAAGACCGTTGGGCAAAGGGATCATGGCGCAAATGGCGAACTCCAACTTGAAACCCCCAAATGGCAACTAAAGCCTATCCGTCGGCATGCCACGCGCTACCCCTGTTCCCCCAAGCCGTTCGCTTTTTCTCTCCCTGCCTTAGTTTAGGGCATAGGTGGATAACGAGCAAGGTACGAGATCTCGTACAGAGCTCCATGCTGTTGGTACTGAATGTCCGGTACAATACGGGGGGACACTGCTCTGCTCTACTTTTACTGGTAAATTATTGTTGTGATTACCACTGCTGTACTGTGATATCCCATACTTACCCACTTACAGTAGTATCCCCTTGTGCAGATGCAGGCGCAGGCGCATGTATGCCTATCGGCGGCCGGTATGCAGGCCAGCTGCAAGCTGCACCCCACGTACTTTGGCACCTACATGCTGTACCTGACCTTGCCCGTCGAGATCAAGATCGGAGGCACATTTCAGGCATAAAACATCTGCAAAGTCAGCAAACCCTAACCTTGAAGTGTCGACGACTTCCGAGCAGGAGAGGTCCAGGGGTAAGGGAGCGAAGGGGCCAGTAATGTTGTTGTAGCATCAACCAACCCACTTCCCCCCCCATGGTAAGTACAGTACTCCGAATGGAAGTCTTTGGACATAGCTCAAAAGTAGTATCACACGTGGTTACGATGGCCCTACTAGATCTTCGGCATCAATGGATTCATGGCCTGGGCATATTGCTCCTTCCCCAAAAGTACCTACTCTTATTCTCTACTGTAGTATTCGTATAGTATCGTATAGTATAGTATTGCGACTTGTCATCTGTTCCCACTCAGCCTACTTGCCCACATAGCTCCCGTGCGTGCGTGCTCTTGCCTGTAATTTCTTCATATTATAAAGGACTATGAAGGACTGTGAACGACGCTCCCAAGCTCATTGAGCTGCAAATTACCTTCCCTATACACACTAGATGCCCGTTATTCTCCCACGCTAACGAGCTCAGCGTTGTACCTTGAAACTCCAATCGAGGTGATAAAATACTGCTTTCAACCACCCCATCAACGGCTTGATCCTATGAAAAGTGCAGGAGAGACTACGTTTGGCCACTTCACCGCACCCC
>JPJU01001054.1:0-12948 GCA_000750735.1 Pseudogymnoascus sp. VKM F-4246
GGCATGGTCGGTGAGATGGAGTGGTTGGTGTGATGGTGGTGGCCGAGTAGGCTGGTGGCCGTGCTATTTGAGACTCAGGGCAGCTTTGAAATACTGTGTTGGAATAAGAATTTTTTGGAGTCGTCCCCCTCCTTTGTTTCTAACTTTGCCTCGGACGTTGGAAGTATCGCCGTTTGTGACGTGGTGGGCGGAGCTCTTATCTTATCACCGCTGATTCGCGGTGCTCACGCGTAGGCACGTGCACCCCGCCCATCCCCCAAACAACCCCACGACAATCCGCCAAATCCACCTCGAGTATCTGAACTCACCGTCTGCCCATAAACTACCCCTCCCACAACCCCCTCCACCGCAACGACGAATCCCCGATTTATGGGCCCGTAGAATTCACCACCACAGCACTTCAACATACCATGTCGAATCTCGAAGAGCAACTCCTACATCTCCTGGCGGAAACGCAGAGCTCCGCTTTGGCACCCCGCCAGCAGGCGGAAGCACACCTGCAGGCGCTGCACAGCAATGAGGCGTTCCCGACGAGTCTAGCCGCCATTGCGGCGCATACTAGCCTACCTATCAACACGCGGCAGGCGGCGCTGAGCACACTGCGATTATTCGTGGAGAAGAATTGGAGCGGGGAAGATGTGGAGTCCGAGGGACCAACAGTTGCTATCTCGGATGAGGTCAAGACGGCGCTGAGGTCGAGGCTGTTAGAGCTTGCCACAGGCGGAGAAGATGAAAGGAGGGTGAGAGGTGCGGCAAGGTATGTTGGACCCCGGCGACAGTGCGGGGAAGTGCGCCGTCGTGGTTTGTTTATTTTAGTACGAAGCTATACTAACGCGGCGGTCTAGTTACGTTGTAAGCAAGATTGCCAGCGTGGATTTCCCAGAGCAATGGCCAACGCTATTACCTACGTTGCTACAAATCATCCCCACAGCGTCTGACGCACAGCTCCACGGCGCCCTGAAGGTGCTCGCAGACCTCGTCGACGACAGCTTAAACGAGGACCAATTCTTTGCAGTGGCCCGAGATGTTATGGGAACAGTTTACAGCGTTGCCGTGGATGACAACAGGAAAATGTCTCTACGAGCACTAGCGGTGGGAGTTTTCCGTGGATGCTTCGATATCATGGACATGGTGAAGGACGAGCACGGAACAGAAGTTAAGGCTTTTGCGGACGAGGTCTTGCAATCGTGGTCTCCATTTTTCCTGCAGGTCATGAAGCTACAATTCCCACCACGGAGCCAAGCGGCCGGCGAAGAAGGCCTGGACCGGGAACCAGAGAGCTGGCGTGGGATTGTCGCGCTGAAGCTCCAGGTCGTTAAGACTCTCATGAAGATTCGACAAGTATTTGCCCAGCTACTACTACCGCAAAGCCCGGTTCTATTTACAGCCACTTGGGAAGAGCTTTCCTCGCTGCAGGATGCGTTCAAAGACCTGTACATCGACCACGACGATCAAGGCCGATTGGAGGATGCAGATGGTCTCCCGTATACCTTGGACTTCTTAGTCTTGGAGGAGCTTGACTTCTTACAGTCATGCCTGCGTGCTCCACCAGTGCGCGAGGAATTGGAGACGGCGCTCCAAAACTCCGGCGGTATCTCGAACACCCCCTGGGTTGTGGATGTGATGAAACTTGCCGTTGCATATGCACAGATTCCGTCAGAGGAGGAAGGCCTTTGGGATATTGATGTCAACCTCTTCCTTGCGGAAGAAACATCTGTTACTGCCAATTACACAGCACGCACTGCCTGCGGAGATTTGCTCATCAAGCTGGGCGAATGGCTGCACCAGGGCGCCTTTGAGGGTCTATTAACCTACACCAGGGTTCTATTTGCAAGCCCTGACGCAACATGGAGAACAAGAGAAGCTTCGCTGTACCTCCTCACTCAACTGCTAAACGACTTCCTCGACATTGACAAGCGTATCCACCCTGAGACTGCAGCGTCATATCTTGAGTTCATCGAATACGCCGTTAACCGTCAAGATGAGCCCCTGCTTCGCGCAAGAGGATACATTGTTGCTGGCGTTCTCGTGCAAAGCATTAAGGGCAGTGCATTCCCAACTGTTGCGCTCCTAGACCGTACGATTAAGGCTATCCACGAGGATGACTCCGAAGTAGTAAAGGTTGCTTGCATCAAGTCCATCCAGGGTTTCATCAAGGCTCCTGAAGGAATCCCCACAGACCGTCAAATCCCAATCGCCGTCGCCATTTCCGAGTTCCTGAATGCAAAGGATTTGACCGAATTGGAGGATTCGGATGACTTATTAGTCACCCTTGTTGAGTCGCTCCGTGCAGCAACACAGCTCGACTACTCCATCGCCATTGCCCCTGGAAGTGGAATCATTGACCTACTGTTCTTACTGGCAAAGCACGGTGCAGCGAGCTTCCAACTTACCATATTGGTTAACGAAACGTTCGAGGACATTGTGCAATCTCTGTCTTCGCGTGGCCCAGATGGCTACATCGCACTGTGTGAGAAGGTGATGCCTTCCTTAACCGGAGCGTTGGACGTTGGAAGCGTGACAGAGGATAACCCTCTTACAACCGTGAGTAATACCAACTTCCTTTCATTGGCCATACTAACAACTGCCAGCTTGCCTGCGAGTTGATTGCTGTCTTGACGGAGAACGGCTCTGAGCCACTGCCCCCGGGATTCGTTGCTGCAGTCATGCCGAAGCTCAGCCGCCTCTTGCTGAACACCGTCGAGGGAGAAATCCTCCGCCCCGGTTCTGAAGCCCTCAAATTCATTATTATGCATGATCCACAGCAGCTCTTCGACTGGCACGATGAGGCCGGACGCTCCGGCTTGGAGGTTTGTCTCATCATCATCGATCGTCTGCTTGGCCCTACCATGGAGGACAATGCAGCCTCGGAGGTCGGAGGTGTTGCTGCTGAGCTTGTGGAGAAAGCGGGACAGGAGCGCCTTGGCCCTTTCCTGCCCCAGCTTCTTCAAGCAGTTGCATCGCGCCTGGCAACCGCAGAGGCAGCGTCTTTTATTCAGTCGCTCATTCTCGTCTTTGCTCGCCTGTCCCTTGTTGGTGCAGGTGACGTGGTCGAGTTCCTGAACCAGATCGAGATTGGAGGACAGAGCGGACTTCAGGTTGTACTGAGCAAGTGGCTTGAACACTCGGTCAGCTTTGCTGGTTACGACGAGATCAGACAAAAGTAAGTAGTCTCTCCTACCTCCAAGAAATATAGTACTAACAAAACAGTGTCATTGCTCTCTCCAAGGTCTACAGTCTGAACGATACCCGCGTTTCACAGACGATGGTAAAGGGTGACCTGATCATCCCAACTAGCGACAGAATCATGACCCGCTCTCGGGCCAAGAACAGTAAGTCCTCACCCCAACCCAACACGAACGTTTCCTAATGAGGTCAGACCCTGACCAGTACACCATAGTCCCCGCCCCTCTGAAGATCGTCAAGGTTCTCATCGAAGAGCTCCTTTCTGCCTCTGGCGTCCAGAATGCCGCCACCGCCCTCGCCGCCGCAGACTTCGCAGACGAGGAAGATGATGACGGATGGGAGGACCTGCCATCCATCCTGGACCTCGGTTCGGGTGCTGCCAAGGCGGACCTGATGGCTTATGCTGAGGGTCTAGGTGGAAGCTTTATGCGCCAGCGTGATGATGAGACGCAGGCTTACCTTACGGACTTCTTTGTGCGCGCATCGACAGAAAACATCGCTGGGTTCAACGAGCTCTACGCACAGTTGACGGATGAAGAGAAGGCAAAGCTGGAGGAGTTGGCAAAGGGAGCGCAGGCGGCGCAGTAGATGTGTGGGTGTGGGTGAGCTAGGGTACATATAGGTCTATCGTGGGAAGGTCCGGGCCGTAAGGCTGTAGATACTTAGACGCAGATACCAGGTTGCGGTGGAGACAAAATAGTTGGAGCTGATTTTCGCTTCGTTTCAGAAAAGCATAGCGGGGTATGATTTGGCCATTGCAAGAGCTGCGTGGTGGGATAATGATGATGAGAGTTTTGGTAGAATCTTAAGTTTGTTTTAGTGATGTGAGAGGTCTACGAGTTTCTTCGTTGTGATGTTAAACCATTTCATCTACATTTCACGAGATGCGTTAAATGCAGTTCGAATATTCTATTTTGGCTAGGATAGCTAGAGCATTAATGGGTATCAGGAGGCGTATAAGCTCTCACGCCGTGTACGAGAATTGTAGACTTCCAACCTTCTAGATTCACTTGCGCTTGGTGAAAACGAGTGGACACTCATCCTGGAAGTCGGGTTAGCATAAACCGCCACATCAACATCAAGCTGCCGAAACATTAAACATACCATCGGGAACAACGTAGCAAAAACTCTAATCTCCTCCGACCGGCTCGTGGCATGATGCACCCAATCGACCTCCAACGCCGCCTTCCCAATCATCGCCGCCATCGTAAGCGGCACATACTTCCTTGCAAGGCAGTCATGCGCACCGGCACCGAACACAAGCCAGTTCTTGGTCTTCGACTCCGCGTCACCTGTGATCCAGCGTTCAGGATCAAACACATCGGGATTCGGGTACACCTCTGGGTCGTGGAGCGCTGGGTAGCAAGATGGGACGACCAGAGATCCTTTAGGTACGGTGTACGTTGGAGTGACGGGGAAGTCTTTAGTGACGGTGTAGGGAACGAAGATGACGGGCGGTCGGTGACGGAGGAGTTCTTTGACCACGGCATTGGTGTATGTAAGTGACTCGTACATGTCGAGATCGAATGGGCGGTTTTTGTCGCCTTGACGAACAGCGAGATTTTCCTCCCGGACACGATCCAGGACGTCTGGACGCTGGGCTAGGATCTGGAAAAGCCAAGTAGTGGAACTGCTGGAAGCGTCTTGGGAGGCAAAGAGGAACGTGAATATCGTCTGTCCAATCTCAACGTCTGTGAAGTCGCGGATGAGATTTGCCGGCTTCTCTGCCCCTTCATTTCCAGCAGCGATCTGCTCTCTGTATTTGTTGGACTCGATCATGTGCAGTACCCATTGGTCGACGATGCATTTTGGCTCAGCTCCAGCAGCCATGTTAGCCTTGCATGTGGCTGCACACTTTGTAAAGTCGGCCTGGACAGCATCTGCAATGCGTTTCCCTCTCCAGCACTTGGTGAACGGGACGTAAATCGAAAGGGGGACGTTGACAAGCTCTAGAGCGGCCGTAACAAGATAGAAATCGTCAGCAATTCGCTTGACTGTGTCTTGAGAAATGTAATCGCCAAAGAAGGTTCGGCAAGATAGAGCGCAGTTGATCTCTCTGAAATGCCCCATGAATCCCATTGGTTTCCCTCCGTTTGCCGCGCTGGCTGCGACGAATCTGTCGAAGTAATCGGTATAAACGTTTTCTTGAACTGGTAGGTATGTCGCAAGAGCTTTGTTTGTAAAAAGACCGACCAATCCTCTACGGTACTCGGCATGGGCTTTGCCAGTGAGGAAGACCCACGCCGATGGACGCATTATTTCAGTCGCGATTGGGACTAAGCATGGCTTGGCGTAGTTCGGTGACTTAAAGACCTTGTGTGCAAGATCGCGGTCTGAAGCCAAAACGACAAACCTGTGTGAGAACGGGTTAGCTTGGCTTCGTGAATGGATGCAAGGCGACATACTTATGAAATACGGAGACGCAGCTAAGTGGGCCACTTGCCCATTGAGCGAGATATTCATCGAATTTCGGATAGAGAGTTTGTATGAATGGCCCCATGAACGGGATTTTGAAGGTCGGTCCGGCAATTGGGCCTTTTCGAATAATGTACATAGCTGTGAGTGTATCAGCAACTGCTAGCCAAACCAAGGTGTCCTGCTAACATACATTGATCATAGACAATCAGAATGGCCAAGATGGTAAATGCGATCTGCCAACCGCTGAGTTCAGAGAGGAAACTTGGCAGCATGCCTCCACCCTGGCCGTCAATGCCATGCTGTGCAGGATATGTTTGATTCTCGACCGAAAACGCAGCACTCGGTTCAATAATTGAGGCCATGGTGTATTAAGCCTTTGTTCCAGCGTCGATATCGATTGGTGTCCGCGTAGAATACTGTGGGAGAAAGCGACCCTTTATATGAACTGGACGATACCAAGAGAATCTGCTGGCCCACAAGGGGCTCAAACGCCTAAAATTCGTGTAGCCAACCTATGAGGAAGGGTCGCTTGCCAAACAAGGTAAATATATGAACTTGAGCTCGATATTTTGTAAGCATTACCTTCTGTGGTAGTCCATAGCTCTTTGTTGACAGCTTATGATAAAATGATAATGGCCCAATGTGTACTAGACTCCGATTATCGACAGGGGTTCGACGCCCCTTGGACCGATTTACCGTTGCGCCCAGCCATACGGAGTCTAGTACTAATTAGGACTAGACTCCGTAGCACCCAGCAGGGCCCATTTATCAGCGAGCAATTGCTCTTTCTCCGAAGTCCCGGTCAATCCCACAGCTCGTCTGTTCGTCTTCTTGGGAATTAGTAATCTTTATTTCCTGATTTGAAGGCTTGCGCAAGGCATGCAGCGTTAATGGACTTTGCTGACGATTTCCTCCCACTTCTCCCGGAAGGCTGCCTCGCGCCCTGTTCTCACCCACAGAACGGTCTCAAGGTGGGCTAGTACATCCTCCCATGAGTGCAGGCTGAGGCCCACTGCAGCAGTACTGGCTTGATCCATAAACCACTGGCCGTCAGCTGTGCTGGTAGAAGCCACCATACCAACAGAAGCAGCCCATATTTCTAGTGGACCGTAGGTGTAGTTTTCCTCCGCCATGGTCATAAAATATCGCTTGAGCTGGAGCAGAATAGTATTTACCAAGTAATGGTGAGAGTAATATGTCGTCCCATGGATGGTCAACATATATAGCACTAATGCGTACCGAAGGCATTCAGAGATAGATGCTTGCTTTGGTTGCGCTGGCGAGAGTGGAGGCAACAGCAACAGCTTGTGGACGACAAAGCACGTCAGGTCATGCAACTCGGTGGTAGTCAAACAGGAAAGCTGTGGCTGGTGGAATATGCTTTGGAGACGGGTCAGAATGTTTCGTATGGCAGGATCTATCTCAAGTTTGTCGAGTACACCTTCCTGTAGATCTGGCGCCATGGAAGCTAGTTGCCATTGCAGTGTTGAATCAATTCCATTTCCGGTGCCAAAATCATCTTGGGTCTGGAACTGAGGGTATCCCGTCACCAGTAGTGATATCCTAGATTATTCAGTACAAAATTCCCACTCTTCCAACGTGGGACTCACCAGGAAACCATTCTCGCTGTCAGCGGGCTTGTACGCTTTACTTCGTTAATTCCACCGCGGATGCTGACAATCCGTTTGACCCCTTCAACGTGCATTCTACTTGCTTCAACGTTTCCTTTTCCATGCTATTCATATGACATGTCAATAATGTAAAACGAATGCCATAACTGGGAGGGAGAATGCACCTCAATAGCTGCCAATGTAACCACAGAATTCACGGTCTCGTCTTGAAATGCTAATGACGAATCTTCAATCTTTCGCCTCACAAGAGACACGGAATCGGTCATAAGAAGCTCTGAGATTGGAAACCCCTTCTGAGACCTTAGCTCTTGGTCCAGGGACGCCGTCTGCAAGGAGACGTGAAATAACGCGGGATCCGCAAGGGCCCGAGGCCACCATGAGACGATGAATGGGTTTGACTCGGAATTAAGATCCAGCGGGTAGTACTGGAATGCGATGCTCGACAAAACTGGAAAAATTAGTCACATTTTCATAAAGTAATGCCGAAGGCGAAGGAAGCGAGGGGTTACAATGATGGATTAGATGCTGGACGAGCACTCGAGGAAGTCTCGCCGGCGGATACGAATCAAACGGGTCGAAAGAACCAACCGCCGGGTTCAACAGCCCTGCTGGCCCCTCCTCGAATGTAGGCGTGCCCCTTCCATTTCTTGCTATAATAGCGAGCCCCTCAACAGCAGGCGTACTACTTCCCGTCGTTGCCGATGAAGAATATGCACTCAGGGAAGTGGAAAGTGGCTCGTTTGCGTAAGCACACGTAGATTTCCTCTTGATGCACCGCGAGCACTGGGGAGTCCTGAGGTCGCAGCTGAGCTTTGCCTTGGCACAAGCATCACAGGACCTGCGGAGAGTCGCACGCATTATCCGATGGCAAAGCCGGCCAGCTCATGAATATATTGTCCTACAACATTGGTGACAATATTGGTGTCAATGACAGAAATGAACCTGCAGAAGATGTCGCCTACACGGAAGTGTTACTTAGCGATCGGCGGAGCCGGGACCGCCCAATGGAACCTGTGGAGCAACAGGACATGGGGGTTTTACTTGGTCACGTGCAGAATTTTAATTTTTTTAGCCAAATTAATGGCTGAAAACTTGAAATGTCCTATAAATATCTAACTATGGAACTTACGCACGGTTGTGGTGTCTGAGATGGCATTTTCCACTGTTTTGGGCTGCACCTTTGCACCGCGTTGAGCATCTGGATTAGCAACAAGGGGTGCTACATGTAGCTTTCTGTTCGAGCTAATAAGCTTCGCCGAAGCTGATGTCGCCGCCCCGCTCGTCTCTCTAGCGCTGATAGCTGCATCAACCCCGCCACTGGGGGCTAGCTACATTTGGACCTTTGCCATTGCATACCATGGCTGCCTTGAACGGACGACATAGAATACTGAGGTTTGAACCCATCATACTAATAGATCCACCGTGAAAGAATCATCTTGAGGAGCCAGTCTAAGAAACCAAACTTCCTTTCAGAAAGGTTTGAAACTATGGCCGACGATATAGAGACCGGCTTCAAGGCCGCCATCGACGCTGGTAAGATCAACGGCGCCGTGATCTGTGCGACCGACACCGAGGGCAACTTCACCTATGACAAGGCTTTCGGTGAGCGGACTCTACTGTCGGGCGAGAAGCTGCCTCAGAAGCTCGATGATGTGCTCTTTCTAGCCTCGGCTACCAAACTTCTCACCACCATCGCCGCCCTCCAGTGCGTTGAAGATGGCCTGCTAACCCTGACCGGCGACCTTTCATCCATCGCCCCCGATCTCACCGCAAAGAAGGTCATCACCGGCTTCTCAGACGATGGCGAGACACCCGTGCTAGAGCCATCCCACAGACCCATCACGCTTGAGATGTTGCTCACACACAGCTCCGGCGTAGTCTACGACTTCATCAACCCCCTCGTCCTGCAATGGAACCAAAAATTTGCACCCCTTCAAGAAGGCGAACGCCGCCCCGTTGAAAAAGCTTTCGGCTTCCCACTCGCCTTCCACCCCGGCGAGGGTTGGATGTATGGCGGCAGCCTGGACTGGGCTGGTCGCATTGTCGAGCGCGCCACAGGTCGCACTTTGGGCGAGCACATGCAGAGTCGCATCTTTGATCCACTCGGGATAAACTCTGCGCAATTCTATCCTGTTACACGCGAGGACCTGCGCGCTCGCCTCGTCGATCTCAATCCCGACGATCCGGAGGGACTCGGCCGTGTTGTGCTTGGCAGCGGCGGTGACCCGAATAAGAAGTCCCAGGGGCACTTTGGGGGCCACGGCATGTTCATGGCTGGCGAGGACTATGTGAAGGTTTTGCGCTCGGTATTGGTTAATGATGGGAAGTTGCTTAAGCCCGCTACTGTGGACGATATGTTCGAACCCCACCTTAGCCCTGAGGCAACCGCAGCACACGAGGCCGCACTGGCTAGCCCGATGGGCGTCTTCTTCAGCGTTGGTGTCGATCCCGGGACGAAGGCTGGCCATGGCCTAGGCGGCCTTCTGACGCTGGAAGACGTTGATGGCTGGTATGGAGACCGTACGCTTACTTGGGGCGGCGGTTTGACGCTTACCTGGTTTATTGATCGCAAGAACGGCTTGTGTGGCGTTGGTGCTGTGCAAGGTAAGGAGCCGCTCGATGGGGAGGTGGCGGCCAAGCTGAAGGACACTTTCCGCCACGATATTTACCGCAAGCATGCTGCATGGAAGGTACAGCAGCAGGCCTCACAGTAGTGAAACCAGAAGAGTATATAATTATGCTACCCATTCGGTATATATATCAGCTGAGATATCAAGTATTTACGTTGTCACTCTGATTCAGACTATTACAGTATTAAACACGTACTTAAAACACATATTTTATCAATAATTATGATTTCGAAGTCAACCCCTACGATTCATTGTGGTAACGGGTAGTTGGATTGTAGGCTTGTATTCGTCACAAAACCACGTCAGCTCAAGGTTATCAGCAACGACGGCTTTGGGGTTGGGTATAACGGATGTTTTAGCTTCAGGGGACTCAAGACTTTGATCTGGGGTAGTCAGTCGTTTCACTAGAATATCTTGCTAGAAAATATATTGGTTTACTGGTAGCTTCCCCGTAATCTTTTTTTGTTGTTTGAATGAATAATATATCGATCAATATAGTACAACAACTATGTTATACAATGAGACCTATATGCATGCTCTTTTCACCCTATAAAACGTCTACCTTACATAGTTCATTTACAGTATAGAGTTGTTTTGTTATAGTGGTTTGTTAAAAGGGAATTTTCGCGGCCATGTGCAGCCATGTGGGGTCAAGTTTAGTGGTGTGATGTACAACAACGGTACAGAGTTCCTTTGTTCAAAATTAGAATGTAAACATATTTTGTTTGGCAAAGCTTATCTATCGTTCTATAATCTCTTTTTTGTTTACCTTCAACTGAAATATACCTCACTTGGCGTCTTGTTTTACAATATCACACCACCACACTGCAACGATGTCACGAAAGCTGGATAAACCATCATCGGCCTCTATGAGAAACGTGCATATATACAATCATGAAGGCCGCGTTCTTGGAGGTAAGTCCCTGTGTAGTTCCTACCAAATAATTCGAAGTTGACATGTTACATACAAGGTGTGTGGCAGCAGAATGGAATAATTACAAATTCGCATTTCTATGAAATGTGCGGCATCTTCTTGATTACAAGTCAAGAATTTACACTATTCCGTCTTAACAATGATGGTTCTACGGGATCAAAGTTATTTCATACTAGAGCGTCTCTCCAGGAGGCTTCATACGTTGTTTTGTCAAACAGTATGTCTATGATCCTAATTGGAAGTATAGTACAGATGGCTAACAGCTTAATATAGACGGCGCCCCAATTCCGGTTCATATCACATCTGAATCCGCCCCAAGGCGTATACCCACCAAGGATTCTACGGCCAAATTGACCTTGAGAGTACGAACGAGCTACCAATCTACATTTGTTTTAACTTCCGATGCTAATTATATATGTAGAAAGAGAAATTCAAACAACGGGTTCGTGATCGAGACAACCATTGCGTTATAAGCGGCATACCAAACATCTCAGGCGATGACTTCACAATGTTTGCCGCAGCTCATATCTTCCCTTACGCCCGCGAACAAACGTGGGTAGAGCAGAATTTTTCGAGATGGATCACAGACGAAGCTTCCCCTCACCATCAAGGGTTAACGAAAATCCACTCGGTGCAGAACGGGCTGTTGTTAGCTCACCATGTCCATTCATGGTTTGATGAGTACAGAGTTACGGTGAACGTTGATGTAACATCCTCGGCGCCTTTTGCTTGGGGCAACATGCTAACAGAACCATAGGATAATTACAAAATCATCTGCTTGCTTCCCGACCCTATAAGCATCAACGGCCGCACGCTAGATCCTCGCTGCCACAACCCGCAAAACCCAGACCGAGTGTCAGACCAGCTCTTACGCTGGCATCATCGCCAAGCTGTACTCGCCCACATGAAAGGCGCGGGTCAAAAGGCATGGGAAACGGACTTCGGGGATGGATCGGACATGATGGGGGAGATCTTAGAAGGGCCAGATGCAGCGGAGAGGATGGAGGTGGAGCTGTTTACTCGTCTTGGCGCTGGGGAGTTGCACTACAGCAAGTCACCGGAAGTATCCTCAGGAACATCGTCGCGTTGATTCTCAAGGTTTCCCAGCTTAGATTATTGCACAGGTTACTTTGATTGCGCAAAAAAAAAATTCAAGCAAGGCCGCTATTTCGATATTTTTGTCAGAGCTACTCTAATACTTCAAGCAGCCATGATATCTTCTGGCTATTTGCAAGTTCTAACTCTCTATTATGCACGTAAGCATACCCCGCAACTCCACCGCTGGTCATGCCGCCCCCATAAGATCCACACATCACTCCAGCCCCTTAAGATCCACTCCAACCCCCCTCAACGCATCCACGGCCCACTCTGGATACTTCTCGCTGTCCCCATCATACAGATCCGAAAAGAACCGCCTCAAGAACGCCGGGTATCTATCCTCGACAATCGCCTGCCTCACCCCCCTCATCAACTCCAACTGATACCACACATTATGCATCGTCAGCAAATGCGCCCCCACCGTCTCCTTCGCAGCAAGATGATGCGCAAACGCTCTCGTGACCCCCAACGCCCCCTCCCCAGTCCTACAACACCTGCACCCGCACCCCTCCTCAATCGGACCCAGGTCATCAGCATACCTCGCGTGCCTCAGATTCAGCACCCCCTTCCCCGTCACCGCGTTCCCGAACCGTGCAGTCCGCGTCGGCCACACGCAGTCAAACATATCCGCGCCGAGCGCAACACTGACAACAAGATCCTCGGGATACCCAATCCCCATCACATACCGCGGCTTGTTCTCCGGTAGCTGCCCCGTACACGCATCCACTACTCGGCAGTAATCCGCCTTAGCCTCCCCACCACTAAGTCCACCGATCGCAATCCCCGGCGTCCCGCGCGCCGCCATAGCCTCACAGCATTCACGACGCATGTCTAGATCAAGCCCGCCCTGGATAATACAGAAGAGGTTCTGGGACTCGGGCTTGGCGTGCGCGGCGATGCATCGGTCGAGCCAGCGGACGGAGCGGAGCATGGCTTCGCGCATGCGCTCGGCGTCGGGGGAGGTGGTCACGAGGACGTCATCGAGCTGCATGATGATGTCGGAGCCGATGGTGTTTTGGAGGCTGATGGAGTGTTCGGGAATTTGTCTACT
>JPJU01001059.1:0-43963 GCA_000750735.1 Pseudogymnoascus sp. VKM F-4246
TGGAGCGGCGGCCGCCTACTTTTTGCTTGTGGTGCTGCGCGAGGTAATCTTCGTCGAGCACTTCGTCGGGGGGTTGTTGGGGCTGTTCATTCTCGCCTTCGACGACGTCCTGGAGCCAGGGTGCAGACTGCAGTGCTATCGGTGGGAGGGTGCTGAGAGCCTGGGTCCTGCGTTTCTCCCTCTTGGCTGGTGATGGGCGTTTCGAGAGTTTCTGGGGGAGCATAAGCATCGATGGGACGGGTGCAGGGTAGAACACCATCTGCTGCCCGGTGAGAGGGTCTGCGTATGATTTAGGCCTCGCCATAGACAACGTATTTGCCGATGAAACCCTTCGTCTCTCCATGTCCGGCCTTGGTTCCGCTGCTGCAGGAGCAGGTGCCGGTGGTGCACCCATATTAGCATAATGCTGGCCGTCAAAGTCGTCGAATAACTCCTGTGCCTGTTCTATCTCCGACTGCGAGTCTTCTGCAATAATCCTGTTCAGCCCTATGTCCGTCTTCTCCTCATCCATATCAACATCATCAGCCGACAAGTTCCGCACAGCCAGCGGCCTCCTGACAGCTGCTTCCTCTTCTTCCTTCTCGGCAATCGACGGTGCTCTCGAGACATTCCGCGACGATAGGTATGAGTTGTTCCGCGAAGACACAAACTCGCTCAGCGGCCGTCCCTCCATCTCTGGCTCCGGTCGTGTCCCATACTTTGAAGTCTTAGAACTCTTCGAATCCGCTCTCGGCCTGGCACCTAGTATAACCGCACCCCCGGGCGAGTAACCCCCGGATCTCGCCGCATTATTCACATCCAGGATCGACGTCGAGGTCGTTGAATGGGACGAGCTTGTCTCCCGTGTCGGGCTCGCAAAGTTTGTCGGACTCGCAACCTGCGCCGCGCTCGTAAGCTGTGTCGGCGTGGTCTCGTATGGGATATCGGTAATCAGGTTTTTCAGTGACGCCTGGCGGAGCGAGTTCATCCTGCTATCCGACTTTTTCACCTCGTCGTACGCATTCCGGATCGAGTCTTCAATACTGGACGTCATACTGAGTTTCTCGGCCGACCGCTCCAGTTGTACCACGTTTGCCGTATATGCTCCCTGTAGAGTTTGTAATCCCGGCGTAGGATGTCGGACCCGTACTCCTCGCGTGCTCGCCCTCCGAACGACAGGAACAGGTTCGTGTAGTAGCCCTGTGCTCGCCGTTACCGCGTCGTCGTCTTCTTCGATCTCAAAGCGCGTCGGGCTGGTGGTCGTGTTGTCGATGTCCAATCTTCGTCTGAAGCCGGCTAAGTCGTCCCCCTTGCTGCCTTCGCTGGTGGTCAGCAGCGGGCTCGTATTGGCGCTGAGGAAGCCGTCGACGTCACGGTCACTGCCGTCAATGAGATCGTAGCTGCGCTGGGTAGACCGGCTGAGGAGGCTTGGGGCGGTGGTATTACTGAGGAAGCCACTGCTGGTGAGCGTGGCAATGGGCGACGAAGCCGCTGGGGCCGGGTTTTCGTCGCGATGCGACGCTGCTGGCGGATCCATAAATAGCATATCCATGGCCGCGCCGCCGGACTTGGGTTGTGCTGGCGCTGTTGGTGGTGGAGATGGCTGAAATTGCAGCTGGGGCGGAGTTTTGTTGGCTGTGGCGCTGTGAGACATGCCGTCTCCGTCGTCGTTGTCAGGGTCTTCCAAAGGCATCTGAGTCAATAGTGAGGGTGAGGAGGGAAGATGAAGTTATTGCGAAAGATAGAAATCCATATGGAAACCACAAAAATACCAAAGTCCAAGGCCAAGGTCGAACAAAACAGGTACAACAGGGTATAATGGCAGGCTGCAGATCAGAAACACAGGGTCGAAGAGACACTCGGAAGTAGACTTTGCATGTAGGTCACACCAAGGTAGTACATAATTTCATAAAATCACAAATGACACAAATGCAATTATTTCACAATCTCATCATGGTTACTATTATTATTTCTTTAATTTTTCGTATCACGAAACTTGGTTTTTGAAGGCGGGAAAAGATGGGAAAATATGGGAAAGTATGGGCAAATAAGGGCAAAAGAGGGCAAAAGATCGAAATTACATGGGGAAAATGAAGGAAAATAGGGAAATAGGGAAAAATAGATAGTCCACTATGTAATAACTATGCAATAACTAGAGAATTACTAGACAATAAAGAGAATAACTAGAATAACTAGAAAATAGTCCAGCGACTAAATGGGGAAACTACGACAATTTTAGTATATTTGTGTGCAGCTATGTTCAAGCTATGTGCGTCCAGAACAACTATACAAGTAGTGACCTTGATTCTGGTGTGGGATTGTATTGAATGACAGGTATTTATCCAGTACCCCGATTAAATTCAGCCACATCTGGACCATCAAATGTGTCAATCAGCGACGATCAACGAACGATGGACCGTTCCATAGACCAAACTAGGACCCTTTATTCGATTAATCGGGCATACGAAGTTACGAAAATGCGGTTCACAATAATGCAAAAAATCCACTTTATACGGTGTCAGCCGTAAGGGACAAAAGGGACACGATAATCCCCAGCAAATCAATTGTCGAGTCGTAATAAATCTATAATAATACTACTAGTTGTAAGATTATTTTCAGCTGTGGTGCGAGGGAGAAAGTAAGATTACAACTCCGTCATGCAAGTTAATCGTGCAATCCACAGCCAAACAACTTGATAATAACAGACTAACCCAGCAAACCGATATAAACAGGGAAATATATGCACAAACAACAAATATCGATGCGCATATATATTGCAAATTAACGCCACAACTCTGCTCTTGGCAGTACTTACAGTACTATACTATATACAGGGCAGGAGGAGGATCTAGATCCCCAACAAGATCCTACAGCCGTTGATAAGCTCCATCCTTCTATCTTCAGCCCTGCTTCAGTGTTATGCGATTGCGGTAGGAGATCAGCACTGGCTATTGGGTGTTGCTTGGTGGCTGCTACAACCAACAACGGCTTATCTAGGCTTCATGTAGGTTTCGGATCTGTAGATCATTAGAGCCTTGCGCTTGTGATGTCGGCATCAGCACCTCTATCGAACTCTACGGTCCAGCAAGCTGAGCGAAATATCGACTCAAGATATATATGGAAGCTGCTGCTTGGAGCCGATTGAGAATAAGAAGGCGCGTGAGCTAGATAATAGCATAGCATTCAATCGCTCACATCATGGCGGGAGTCAAGAGACACACAGCCGTTGGTTGAGCTGTCCGTCTTATGAACCAACAAGCTACCAGCTATCCCTGGCTTCACAATGGGCGGCTTTGCAGTTTCCATTAATGAGAAATTGGCAGGCTCTGATCTTTGCTTTTATATTTGTAGATCACTGTAGCCTTGTGCTCCAGTTGTCAGTGCGTGAACACGTCGACAAAAACGAGGCTAACCTAGAATGGAAGAAACGAGGCTGAGTGCTAATCCCAACAGTCGGTCAGATCTACTACAGTCGAACTTCATATATAAATTATTGACTGTTTTTTTAAGGAAACTGTGTAGGCGATTTATGCTATCTTCTTGCTCAGCCGCTAGAAAACAATGGCGGCCCTGGGCTCTGAAGGGGTTGTGGCCATTGTTGCTCTGATTATCTCGCTCGTTGCCCTCCTGGCCACCACTGGACAGCTACTCCAGCAGTATTTCGCTACAGCAGACGGATACCGACGATGCCAAACAAGTGTCATGGGTGGTTGGGGAAACAAAACCCGGTTAAGATGGCGGTGGAGAGAATTCCGCTTTGAGACGATATACTACGTTCCTAGCATCTCAATCCTTCTAGCCAGCGAGTCTCTGATGAAGGAATTTGTGAAGAAATCCGGGAAGAAATATGCCACGGAGACGTCGATACCGGCAGAGAAGCAAGGGAAACGCAGCGTGCCTGATCTCGACAAGACGCATGTCGTGACTGGATGGGTCGTTGCCGAGAATTGGTGGAATTCACCCGAGCGATGGGGGTATTCGGAAGGAGGAGAGATGGTGTGTTGGGTTACTCTCCTGGAGCGACTACGTGTGGCTCAGGCGCAGATGAACATCGTATATGACCCGCCGACGGTGTTCGACTCGCTTTCCAACCCGACTGGAGCAAACAGCGTTATCTACCAGAAGCCGATGCTCCAGTGTATTAAGATCCATCAGCGATCTTGGGATTTCATGGTAATAATAAACAGACAGACTAATGCTAACAAGTTAAACCTGTGCTGATCTGCAATAGCCTCCCGATATTGTGCGGCCTTTGTGCTTATCTACCGTCTCCGATATTGCAACACTGGCGTGAGTGGCCCCCTCATTTATGTTTTGCATGATAATAATGGAGCATTCCAGTGTACAACTAGGCATGGAATGGAAAGAATTTGACCCTGCGCAAGGTAACCTTAGAGCTGAGGGCGGCGGGAATCTAATAGTTAGCCGCATGGTGAGGTCAGTTGGAACCGTGCTCGAATATAGGATCACCGATACCTCCGCACAAATAGCACGTCGCGTGAACGACCTCGTACGGTCACTATATCTACCAGTCCTTGGAGTCAGTGATCTCTTATTTGGGATTGTTCCTGGCAATGTCCATCTGGAGTGTTATGACCGATCAATTGGCAACATTGAGCAAATCAACAAGTACCTGGAATCGATAGATGATGGGAGTGATGACGAACACAGCCTCCCAAACGTGCTAGAAACCCAGATTAATTCGGGGAAACACCGAGGCTGGTTGCCTGGATTTAACGACATCATATCACTCACGGCCCCGAAAATGGTCTGCGAAGCGTCTCTGCTCAATAATATTCCTATGCCGAACACCTACCACCCGGGATTGCTGAGCACACGTGAAGGTCTTCAAACGTTTAGCAGCAAACTCAAAAAATATGTCATTTCAAACATGTATTATTCGTCTCAAATTGACAAAGTCCGATATTGGGTTCATACGCTAGAGACTGAGTGGGAAATTTACTGGAAATCCAGAGATAGCGAGTGGGCAATGCCACGCAGACCCAATGGGGCAACTACTGCGACAGACAGACTACTAAACGACTACCGGGCCACTGTACTAGAGTACTTTGACCTCGCCGAGGACTACCTGCGCAGCATCAATACTAGCAAAGACAGAGATCCAGAGAACCTACCATATAGCAAACTTGTGGACGAGCATATCAGAATGGCCGTCCGCAATTCAAGTGACTTGTATCGACACCGACTGGAAAAGTTAACCCCTGGCAGTCGCCATTGGCTTGTTGAGGAAATGATTTCGTATTGGGAGAATCTCCCAGAAGTGGCGGAGCAGGTAGCCAAGTGCACTGATTGGGACAACGATCAGGCCGCTGTTGCGTGGATTACCATGATATTTCGGGCGTTTTGCTGGCACCATCTCCACCGGCTTGTGCCGACCAAATATGTGCTCCCCGTGGAGTGGCATGGGAGTAAACTGCCCGTCTATATTGGATAAGCGCGTGCACCATTAGCGGAGATCTTTTATATACCCAAGGATCATGTTGACGTCTCTAAAAAAAAAAGGGACACATGAGATTGTTATCTTCTATTTTAAACGGCTGGCGACATCTTTTAGACGCAAAGAATCTACGGATGAATGGCCCAGAATCCACAGCGTATTCAGAATTTATATTGGGTTTAGCTAGACTAAATCTCCATGCGTCGGTGGACCACCCTTTATGAATAAATGCCACAAATGGTGCTAGCAGAACAGGAGCCACGTTCGCTTTGGGTGGGTTTGTCTTGTCATTGTTCCTGGACTTGAGATTGCTGCAGCGGGCTTAGTCGGTGTCCTGAGTAATTACAATCGACTCCGTATAGCGCTGAGTTGCGAGGGATTGGCTACAAAACAGCATATTATACTGGGGCGCAAACAGAAATTGATCTTGTAAAGCTTCGAACTATAATGGCGTGCCAATCTGTGTCAGTGAGACTCCCAGAAGTGGTGTTGTATCACGTATCAAAATGTCTTGAGGATACTCAAAATGCCTACAGCTATTGGCTAACGATATAAGCAGCTGTCATTCACGTGTCTGTATGTACAGCAATACTGCATCTCGGGAACGAGCAGCAAAGTAAGCGGTGAGAGGATGTCGCTGTCAATAACATATTATTTTGAGAAATCTGGAGTGAGGTCGAGTTGAGAAATGACGGAACAGGCCGCCGGCATGTTTTGTGTTTCGCCAACTGCTTCGTACGGCCATAACATTGTGGCCGACATCAAGAAGAATATAAACATACGAAATACCTTAAGATTCAGAGAACATATCAATTGTGAATGTAAGCTATATGAGAACTTGACACACGGTTTGTGTGTGTCAGATTTTCTACTTGCAGCTAGCGTTGGTTTCTGGTTTGCACAGCCTCGACCACCTCAAAACCCAAAAGCGTGATCTAAGATTGGTCAACTCATACTCTTGTGCAACATCATGTCCATCCCCCCGCTGCATCCAAAGGTCGTTAAAAAGTTCCATCACGATGGTAGCACTAAGACATACCGTGGGCATTCGGTCATATGCCAACTCGCTCCGGACTCGCCGTTGGCCGTTGCTCTGAAAGGCTTGCGCCAGGAGCTGAGCCAACACAAGCTCTCCGAACTATTTAAGAATGAGGCCCTGTTACCTGGCACCAATTACCATACGACCATCTTCATCTGCGTGCGCGACTTGGAGCGAGGAGAAAATGTCATGCCCGGGAAGGGCTACGCGACGGACATCAAGGAAAAATCCGGGTTAGCAGGACCGTATGACGAATGGCTAGAGTACACCATCAAACAAGTCCGGGCTGTTTCCCTCGAAGAGAGTATGCGACCGCCATACAAGTTTACCCTGGGAAAAGAGATTCCTCCGATAGGATATAGCATCGGCGTGAGGCTGCACGCGACACCAGATACGACCTCCAAAATTGCACATCTGCGCCAACAACTGGCACAGGCAACTGGTATTGCTGCCCCAGATTCAAACGTCTTTCATGTAACGCTGGCATATTTACTGCGGGATCCAACTGAGAAGGAGGCGGATGAGTTGAAGGCGCTCGTCGAGAGTCATCTTGCCAAAGTTCCGCAGGATGTGGAGTTGCCATCTGTAGGCTTATGCTCTTTCGAAAACATGCATGGATTTACGCAAGAAGTAATGTTCTAGACGATGTTAGCGCTCAAGGCTGTGCAGGGGGTTACGCACCAGTGCTCAACGGGCTGGCTGGTGTATAATTTCCCTGGGGGGGATTCAGCCAGTGGTTTTAGGCTGCAGTCTAGAGGTCTATAGAAGCATCCTTGCGCAACCAATAAAGCACTTGTCTGCACTGCCAATAGCATATTTTTTTATACCGTGGGATAGGCAAGGTTTTACTGGCCCTATTGAGTAACAGTATTGGGGTGGGTGAGGGACGCCATTCTTAATATAACTTGACAGCGGCGAGTGGGGCGTGCAAGCGCGTTTCCTGGTTGGACGCTAAACAAGGGAGGAACGACGACAACGACCATTATATGATATTTGATATTTGAGTTTTTGCGGCCGGGAACAGGTTAGGCATTCACGGCATCTGTAACACCCAGCAAACAAAACCTACGATTGTACCTGCACCCCTAACTGAAATTACAGTATCACGTAGCAACTTACAACAACTGTTTTTGCAACGTACGGTCCGACTGTACCACTGGGTCAGCCTCCCACCAACTCTGTGCACATTACAATGGACGCAAACACCAACCAAATGCCCTCTTTACAATCCTTTCCAGAACTCCACATCATTGAACCCACTTCACCACACACGCACACCGCTATTCTCCTCCATGGCCGTGGCAGCAACGGCCCCGAGTTCGCGGAAGAGCTCATGGAGGATTCCAAGCTCACCGGGCATCCAACGCTAGCCCATAAACTTCCCTGCTGGCGCTTTGTATTTCCCTCCTCAAAGCAGCTGTGGAGCACCCTCTTTGAAGAAGACATGCCGGCTTGGTTTGAGGCGCACTCACTCACCGACACCACGTCGCGACAAGAGCTCCAGGAACCGGGGATTATCGAGGCGGTGGGGTATTTGAGTTCTGTGCTTGACAATGAAATCAAGCGGGTGGGTGGAGATGCGGGAAAAGTGGTGCTTGGTGGGATCAGCCAGGGGGCGGCAGTGGGGATGTGGACGCTTCTTTGTGGTGGGGAGCGGGGGAGATTAGGGGGGTTCGTGGGCGCTAGTACGTGGTTGCCATTTGCGGCATGTATCGGAGAATATTTGAGCAAGGATGGGGAGAAGAGCAGCGGGACTGATTTTGTGGCTAGTATGATGTCGCATCTGAGACGTCTAGTTGCACAGCCACGTGAGTTTAGAGGGGTATTGGATACGCCGGTGTTCCTGGGACATGGTGTTGATGACGAGATGGTTGGTATTCAGCTTGGGCGGCAGGCAAGGAAGACTCTAGAGCATTTAGGTATGGAGATTAAATTAAAAGAGTATAATGGGGCGGAGCTGGACGGACACTGGGTTAAGGTCCCGGAGGAGATGGATGATTTTGCGCGGTTTTTACGGGCAGTTGAATCTAGGAACATGCCTGCTATTGAGCAGTGAGTTAAACGAGGGATTTAAACTTCCCGCAGGTACCTGAGCAGCATATATACAGGCTCTGTTGATTGTTACGGCAATAAGGAGAGGATATATGATAAGTCTGCTGTTATTACGTCGTCGCTGTCCCCCTTGCATTCATATGCGACACGTGCAACCTCCATAACAAAGAGAGAGAAAGTTTGTCCCCCCAAGACAAATATTGCTTCAGCGTTGCAAGTTCATCATCTTCGCTGCAACTATCATCATGTTATTCCTGTATTTCCTTCTGTTCGCTATCGTTATAGCACAGAGGCCGAGCCCCATCTCCATTTGCGACTACTATACACAGGTTGAATATGGCTCGGCGTCAGGAGAAAACCAACTCAAACTAATCCAAGGCATCGTTGCTTTGGCCTTTGCTGGACCGAAATCTATCCCTTCGAAAAATGTGCCCAAGGAGTTGACGGGAATCCTCAACCCAGGCGTTCAAGGTGGCCATCGTGTAGACCTCATGCCCTTTTTTAACGGAACGCTTGCCTCGACAAACCTAAACAACCAACCAGTCGGGATAAATTGGCTTGACGATGGAGGTTTAACACCGCTATCCAACTACTTGTCTGGAAAAACAAAATCCGTGGTCCTGTCGAACTCTACAAATGAATAGTTTGTCCCGCCTTCCTCCGCTATCCTTTACCCATAATTAACCAATCGTTTTTAGTCGCCTCTTCGGTCACTTCTACACCTCCTTCTCCCGCATCTTTGGATGTTCTCTTCCTCCAGCCAATCCTCCCACTCCAGGTGGGTCTCTCAACCTCGCCTATGCACACAAATTCATGAGCCTCAACTTCGACGAAGTTGCCTACTTTATCGACCAGCTCACACGCGCGGCTGAGTTCTACGGGTTTTCAAAAGCTGATGCGCAGGCCCTGAATACCCGCATGAACAGCCTATATAACTCCCGCTGTGCTCCTCCAGTCACATTCAATTCCCAGAAAGATCCCCAACTCCTATCTCTATGTCAGGATCCTTCTTGTCCTCTTGCGGTGCCGAATTCTGACTGTGGGGCATATGCCAACCTTTCTGCTGATGGTGGGGGATCGTCTAAGCCGTCTAGCACCATAACTTCATCCACGGATCCCACGGCCGAAACGACCTCGAATCCAACTTCTACATCTACGGACAACCACAAACTAAGCGCGGGCGGCATCGCAGGAGCCACAATTGGCAGCATTGCAGGAGTCGCACTCCTCGCCGCAGTACTGTTCTTCTTCTGCCGTCGTCGCCATACATCACAATTAAAACCACAGGCGCAACACAACTGGGCTGGTTCGGAGTCAGTGGACTATTCCTCGCCACGGAGTGACAAGTATAATACGCATTCATCACCCACGTCGTATAGTCCTGCCGGGCTGCATAGCCCAAAGTCACCCGCCCCAGTGGAATTGAGTGGAGAAACGAATGGGGCCGAAAGTGAGAGGATTAGCCGTGCATTGTAGTAGGATTAGATGGCGGATGTATAGTTGATTGTGCGAAATGTTGTGGTGGAGAGGACTGTATGTACGAGGTCGAATAATTTTACTTGTCGCCGAACATCGTTCTATATCCTGAATTTCTTCAACTTTATATTTCAATGATAATCTATTAGAATATATACCCAAGAACCTTACTCGCCGCAGACTCCAAAATATACTCACGGCCCAAGTAATGTTGCATAACAAGCCTTGACGGCGCTGTCGCCAAATCATCCTTAACGCCGATAACCCCATCTTGCCTCCGTGCCTCCTCCATCTCGCCCAAGCTCACCCTCTCGCCCTAAAATATCAACAAAAGAAGCTCTTTAAATCCACGTGAATTACTACCCTCTGTATATTAGCACGCAGCACATCATGGCATTCGAATTCGTCGACAACAATGCCCCCATAGACCGCGCGGTGCGGCGGCGAATACGGAGTCACGTGGCAATAGGCAAGAATGCAGGCAGGACTCTCGTGCGGCCATCGCGGACAAAGGCGGCTGCGCGAGAAACTGGAACTCGATCTATGACAGCTTTAGTGAAAATCCAACGCGTTGTGGCAGGTGCACGGAATACGGAGGAAGAGGAGCAAGACTGTGAAGCGATTGACCGGGTGATTGGGGACGGGCTTTCCGTATTTTCGTTTCCGGAGCAGGGGAATGCTAAGTCGAGGAAGATTGTGCAGAGTGGTATGTGTTGTTGCTCACCTCTGGACAGCTATATGGACTCTAATTGTTAACTGTTTTTGTGGTGTAGCTTTCTCATTCGTAAGCCGGCCTTATGACGCCGCCGATTTACACACCTCCGTTGATACCTCGTCGTCGCCTACGTCTATGTGGGTTCAGTTCATGTTCTTGGACGAAGCTTGTGCGTAATACCTATTGTACCCTATATTTTATCACTTCGATGCTAACTAAGAGCACAGTCTTTCACTGCGCTATTGCCACCTCAGTCACAGCTCGCAATGGCTTGGTTACAGAAAAAGACGACCCCAAAGAGGTCTTGCGTCATCTATCGCAATCATTCCGTTTAATTAATGAGAGGTTATCAGGGAACAATCCAGTTTCAGATGAAACCATAGCCGTCGTGGTGATCTTGGCACAGCATGAACGAATTCGTGGTCACTATGGGGAAGGGCTCGTCCACATCAGCGGACTGGAGCGGATGGTCCAGCTACGTGGCGGAGTCAGGGCACTTTCAAAGTACCGGCCAGGCCTGACACAAAAATTGTTTAAGGTCGATCTGGCATACGCGCTACATCAGGGTACAGCGACGAGATTCAGCGCTGAGGATCTTTTACCCAGTAGCACCGCTTTATTTGGGCGTTTCAGCGGCTCCGAAATATGTTACGATCAAGAACTTTCGGATTTGATTGATCCTGAGCTCTCGAAACACCTAAGCACCAACCTACAAACTGTTTTCATGGACATGAATAGCCTCGCTCGACTAATGAACGATGCTTGTGCGGGAAACTGCCCAAAGATAAAGTCCTACGTCTTCCTCGACACCATCAACCTGCTTGGCTACCGCCTTCTCCAGGCTAGCCCTTTATCGCGGCCCAACTCATTTAGCTACCTCGAAAATGCGGTCCACGTGGGCCTTGCCATATACATTATAGCATTCCAACGGGGTCTCGATATGAAGGTATCTGAGGTGCCGCTCATCTCAAACTTGGCTCGGTCGCTGTTGCGAGACCATATGAGTAGTGAGCAGGTAGACAGAGAGGTGATTCTTTGGATACTGTTCATTGGACAAACCTCAACATTTGGAGAAGCGGATGATATATGGTTAATTCCGAAGATGGCAGAGACAGTACGCTCCTTGAGAATTGACTCTTGGGAAGGCGTAAGCAAGGTGCTCGCAAAATTTCCATGTGTTATTGACGTTCACGGAAAATCTGCTCAGGCGCTCTGGTATAAATCGAATTTCTAAACCTAAAATACTATGGAATGGGATAGCCTATGTTTCCGGGCTATCTATCTCATTTTCCAAACAGACAAACTTGCGATATTCCTACAGAATAGCCTTCACACAGCCCGGCTGAATGGACTCTAGCTCGCTAGAAACAGCATCCCAGAGGAGCTTCTGCGATTTTTGCCCCTCCTCATCAGTGACCCAGCTAGGTACGACACCACTATTATTGCAACAATATTAGCATAGGACTTGAAAGTTGAGCGGATCAAGGATGGGCGAGACTTACTCAGCAATCCGACAAGAATCGAGAAAGCGTCCATGGCTCTCCTTCCCTGAGACAGCCCCAAACAGCAATGTCCGGCTACCATCTTCTGCCGTCCGTCCGTACTTATCTTTTGATTCTTTGAGGACAGCGCGGAAGGCGGGGGGTGCGTGCCGGCCGAGGTCAGTCTTGCAACTACCTGGACAGGTGATATTCACAACGACACCTGTGCGGGATACCGGCGCCAGGGCCGCAAGTTGGCGAGTCGCTACTGTTTCGAGAAGTTTAGATAAGGGATACCTAGTACCGTTGTTGTTAGTCCCAGAGCGGGATAGTCAATGGATGGGGCTCATGATTGCTTACATTTTCAGTCCCTTGTGCTCTTCATTCTCTACCTCCACAAGCGGATCGCCCTTAATAATATCCCAGTCCGCCTTCACGTCAAAGCCGACCCCGCTCGACACCACAGCGATATGAGGCACAATCCCAAACTTCTTCGCGTCCTCACTCATCTTCGGCAGCAGCAACACTGCAAGTAGCAGAGTACTGATCACATTGACAGTGATATTCAACAAGTGCCCCTCAGCCATTGTCCTCTCGAAAGCAGCAACTCCCGCATTCTCAATCAGCGCATCGATGCGCTCCAGCCCCGCCGCACGCTTCGCAAACGCTTTGACGGAGTCGTAGCTCGAGAGATCGAGTGCCCACACCTCAGCTACCCCGGTTGTCCCGGTTGCGGCTTCGATGTCGGCTTTGGCTGTCTCGCCTGCGCTGGTGTTGCGGACTGCCATGATGACTTTGGCGGCGCCGACGGCGACGAGATGCTTAGAGGCTTCGAAACCGAGGCCAACGTTGGAGCCCGTCACGATGTAGGTCTTGCCCGAGCATTTCTCACGTGAAATGTGGAGGGGGAGGTTGTGAGGTTGGGTTGCTACGGCGTCGGCCATTGTTGGTTGTTGGGTTGGTGGGATGGGGTTCTGTGGGAGTGAAAGTGATGAAGATTTATTGTGACGAGGTTTATAATGGATAGCTTCTGAGTCGAGGTTGATAAGATGTGATTATGGGAGTTCTTGCTTCTAAAATTCAGTCTGGAGGAGGAATTAAAGCAGTTATATATACCCCGAGAGGTCTCATAGTTCCTCTGAGCGATTGGGTTCGACAAACTCCGCCATGTCTCTTCTTGACCGGCCTTTAGCAAAATCCGAAATAGTTACACTGTAAAATCCGGACAACGATGAACTGCTCCCTCTCTTAAACTTCATATGCTGAAGTAATTACAAACCCGTGTGGCGGGCCGGCTCTCGAGTGGGCCGAAGACGTCGTCACCACCAATGGGAGACCAACATCCCGATTCGGACACTGGGAGGCAAAGACTTAAAATAGTAGTCAGACTCTTCTTTGCTGGCATTATGCCATTAAACACAGCTTAGCGTATGTCAGGTCTCAATTCCACCGTCATAATACTCCACCACGTTCGTTACCTTATTTAATATTGGGGTTTAACTGGGGATAACCTCCCCGCCACAGCCAAATGACCAATTGGAGAGTATTTTCCTAAAACGGTGTAGCGCCGTTATGGTGTTAGCTAGATCCGTTAACCCCGCGGGCGTTGACTAGTCCTAATTAGGCCATATGACCATATGACACTCTTGTGGAAGGGACCCGGTGTTACAAACTTCAACGAGACACAAGCCACCGTGGTCGTGGGCAATGATGGGAATCTTATGATTTCTTACTACTTCATACATCTACCTAATCTATTACTATTAATTATACATCCTCATCTGCCACGCAGACTTCCAAGCAGAGCAGGACGACCATTATCACAATGACCAAATCATCCGTCATCAAGAACCCCCAAACGAAATTCGACGCATTTGCAGCGTTCATAGGCGACGCGTTTGAAGCAAATCCCGTACAGAGTTTCGCCGTCGCCGTGTGCCTCTTCTTGTTGTCGATAGCGGCTACGACGTGGCTTTTGGTGGGCGCCTTTGACGTAGTGGTGCACCAAGATCGAAGCATTGCGAAGGGGACGGATGGCAACGGAGAGAGAGACGAGAAGCGAGAGATAGCGAGGGAAATAGATAGAAATGGCAAAGGAGAGCAGCAGCTAGGACGGTAGGAGGGTGACAGAGCGAAGCCGGGATTGGGAGACGCGGTGGCGAATGGGAATATGAGGTGGCGACGACAGAGGGATGGCTAAGGGTAGGGTACTAGGGTATTGAGAGCGGATGGCGTTGAAGGACGGGCATTGAAAAAATCTACAGAGGTCACAATTGCTGGACGCGGCGAGGGAGATGATATGTAGGCGTAAGTGTTATGATACAGCGATATGATTCATCGATAGTCGTTACAGTATATGAATCCACAAAAGAACCCTTCCCAATGATCCTCACCACATCGCCGAATTCGTATGCTGATGCTGGTATTCCTCTTCAAACCCATTGAATGCGTCCCATTGCCAACCGCCGCTAAATGCGTTCATGCCAAACTGATCGAGCTCCGCTATTTGAAAATCAAAGGGAATGTCTGATATGTCGTTCTGCGGAAGCTGCGATGCTTCGTAGATACTGGCCAGCACGTCTCTCGAGCGATCGGCGGGCTTTGTCCACGGCGCCACGATTTGGAAGAGCTGCAGCGATTTCTCGGTGCTGGCCTTCCATCTTGAAACGTTGGGGTGGTTTGGGTCGGCAATGAGACTGACCAAAGTCACCATGGTTGCTTGGTACAGGTACCAAACAGAGTTCCACACACGTAGCCTATTCGGCTCAGTGAAACCAGAAGCGATGTTATCGATAGCATTGCAAGCGATTTCCTGGCAGCTGTTGATGGCGGCTTGCTCCTCGGGAAGTAGCGTATCATATGCTACTTTGCGATTGGCGTAGCTGAGAAGCACTGGCCTATACAACAAGAGTCGTAAGTTGAAAAACCTATTGCTCATGAAAGAATTTGATGTTAGCAGCCGTTCGGGGCACATTTCGCGATATCGGAATTCTGGTGGAAGATTCTGATGCCAGTTTTGCACTTCTACATCGAACGCTTTCAGTTCACTAATGGACAGCGGCTCGAGCTGCGCAAATCGGTCTTGGACTCTAGTGGCGATCTTGCAGAATGCCTGGCTGAGATCGAGAGAGATAATCGCCAAGTCGGTCGACTCAGGCAGGGTGACGTTCATGGTCTTAGGATCCCATCGTCCTTGGCTCGGCCGGCCGAGCGTCATATGGCTCCAAGTATCCAGGCAGACTAGACACCACCAAAGCTGCCGGCGAAGCTGTGGTCTTGAACCTGCCTTGGCTGCCCCTATTTTCGTATCCAAGGCCACCGTGTCACGATGTAGACCCAAGCCGACGGCAATGCGAAGGGCTGCACCCATGACAGCATGTGCCATGTTCGGAGAGTTCACGTAATGAAGGTAGTATCCCCCTAAAATACATAGCGCCTGCAGACTCTCCAAACAGCCTGCCCCAAAAAGTTCAATGTTTATATATTGCTTCGCGCGGCTGTAGTAAAACCTGTGAGATTCGTCGTCGCCGCTGCCTGTCGACATCGATCCCAGGACAAGAACCATATTTAGCAGGGCAATCCACGGGCCATCGGTTCTAGTCCCCTGCTTCCAGGTCGCTCGGAAATCCGCTTCGTCGAGAATTGGTGTCATCTCGTGCACATGGAGGAAGTACGCGTTGATGCACGTCTCCTCATCTATCGTTGGACTCAACAATTGGGATTCCTGGTGTAGCCCGGCGCCTGTTATGCTAGTGAAACACCAGGAGCTCGATACATCCCATGTCGCTATCCTCTGCTTCACGTAGTCGCGTATCGAGGGGTTCAAGCGGAATATCGTCCGCAACGCCGCGCGAACAGATGAAATCCCTAGGTACGATTTAAGATTGAGCTGTAGTGAGAGGCCATTAACATCGTCAGCCGCCGGGTCCTGATTCTCCTGCTCATTCCACTCGTGCTCGTCGTCCGTGTCCGAGGTTTGGTCCGATGCCTCCCCCAGCCTCTGGTGGTCAGATCTCCCCGGCGACTGGGAATGTTCCTCCTGCGCTAGCTGCAGGAGCTCGGCCCGGGACAGCTTGGACAGATCATCTGCGCTGGAGCCGGGGAAGAGAGTGTTCAGAATGGTGTCATGGGAGCTCTGGCCTGCTGTGCCCTCAGCGATCTGTTTCCCGGTCCTACATTAATATATTAATCTTACTGCTCGCTGATAAGGACGGGGCGACCAGGCTAGGGTGGAGTGAGTGAGTGGGTTTGTGCCGTACTTATTGGAGCTGCAGTTGCGTCGCCTTCGTGGTTGGTACTGGCAGTTGTCTGCGACCACGTACCACACGCAGTTGCTGCACGGCTGCTGGCCATCACAGCGTACCTTTCGGCGTCTGCACTCGATGCAGGACCTATTTATCTTTACCTGCTTGTCCGACCGCATTATAGTTTCTTGTGGTGTTGAGAGAAGGGAGGATCGCGCGGCATGATATGCCTAGTGGTACCGTAAGCAAAATCCCCCGCATTTGAAGGATTTCCCCACAAACTAAAGTAACCCCGTAAACCCGCAGCGCAAATCTTTTGAGGTTGGGGCGTGCGCGTAGCGATCTAAACCCACACCCTAAATTTTGTAGGAGATTGTGCCATCCACCCGCACGGAAGCTTTGGACAACGAATGTTTGGAAACACTTGAGTCTAGGAGGAATAATACGTGCTGTCTACCTTCTATACTAGTGAGGCTCATAGGATGGAAGGGAACGTAGAGGGCGTTGAATCTGAGGACGCGCTGAAGGGCCAAGTGCAAGGCATCTCGGACGGTCTGCGGTAATCAAGCACTTGGCAAACTCTCGATTCAAATGTGTTATTCATTACCCCTATCAGGTAAATTATCATAGCAATAGTCATTTGAGAACATTTCGTTATTCCAGCCATCATAGACTACACCAGTCCATCTCCACCATCAACCATATCTCCACACTATTCTACCACGTTCCCCGAGCAGGACCGAAGATCTCTCCATCAGCAACTTGCTTCTGCGTGGCAGCGTTCCAATCTCCATTGTTCGTGAAGCCGCCACCAGCGCCACCCCACCACTGTGGCGGAGTGACCTTTGGCAGCTGCAGCGCGAAGAAGATGAGCAGCACGCAAATGATCGTGCCCGAGTCGAGCGCCGCGGAGGTGATGTAGTTGTACTCCGTCCACCAACCAGGGTGCCGTTTCTTGATAACTTTGTTGAACATGGTGCCGACAAAGCCCCAGCTACTCTAGTATTAGCGGGAGATCACAAACAATACGCAATTTTAACTGGGGACGGGGACTTACGCGGCATAAATCATTACTGTTGCGGGGGGGATGTTTCCGGTTCCGCCAAAGAGAACGGGCGTATTGATGAAGCGGATGATGCTGCGTGGGTACCTGCGGGCAAGGAAATACACGACGACTGGGAGACCTGCACCGAGAATGAAGAAGTACTCCATGCAGTGGTAGATTCCGTTGGTTCCGTATACACGGTCTGGGCCGATAAGACCCCAAATGATCGATGCTGTGAAGAACACCTTGGCTCCTGGGCACGTATAGCGATCGGGCTGCTTATCTGTGCAAACTCCATCGAAATTTCCAAGGGCCCAGTTGTAAACGGCAATCTGGACGAAGCAAGACCAGAGCGTGGCGACAAACATGGCCCAGAAGATAGTCCGCTGCGGAACCTTCATGTAATGGGCTAGCTTGAGATCCTGAGTGAAATAGAGCCCCTGGTACACAGTAATATAGCCGTACATCTTGAACATCATCATAGCGAGAGGACGACCGGGAAGCATGTATCCGATGATGAACTCTGTAATGACATTCAGGCCCAACTGGACGTTCGTCGTGGCCTGCACAATTCCGATTGGGAGATAGAAGAACAGCGAGATGAGAAGTGCAACAATGAATCCCCACCACGTCAAATGCGTCTCCCAAACCAGACAGGTCACCAAGCCGAGGGCGAACATGACGACGAACGATGCGCCATACCACCATGCGGGTGCCTCTTTGTATTTAAGCATCATTTTCATGTGCACGTCGGCGCCCTCTTCGCGACTAGCGCGGAAGCGCTGCCAAATCTGCCTGCCGTTGAAGAGCCCCGTGTGTACCACTAGGGCGGAGATGGTCGCGAATGACAAACCATAAGTAAGACCAAAGGTAGTCGAGAGGAATAGAGGCGAGTATGCCTTGTATTTGTCTTCATTCAGGGTGTAGTCTTCGTTCAAAATCTTGGTAACGTCATACGGTTTTCCGGTATTGTCAAAGCTGCCACTCGTTGACATAGGAAGATACTCTGAATAGAGAGCACCAGTATAGTGGATCCCAATGGAGGTGATGACGACAAAAACCAACAATCCAACCATGGTGTTGGCAATGGCGTGGAAAGGGTAGACCAGAGGGCTGTAGATGAAAGCGGTGAGAGTGGACCAGTCAAATGTGATCGGAATCAAACTGAGTCCAGTCTGCCCGCCAAAAAGCTGGTTGACGACGACATTGTTCGGGGCCGCCCAACACACGAAAGTGAATGTTGCCAAGAAGGGCGCAATCCACAGGGGAAACCATTCCCAAACAAATATGGCACCCATGACGATGAGAAACCACTTGTAGCGGCCCATCGTCCAGCCGCTAGTCTTAACCGCGTCAGGCGCAGACTTTGTGTGAATGGTCTCGAAGAGTGTGGTAGTAACTAGATTCGATGGCCAGATCATGGCTGCTGGTTCAACGAGCCAGGCACGTGTAAGTCCAGCAAGACCTAGTCCCAGCATCTGGCATGTTATCGTAAGTAAGAGCTGGTAACCCCATCCAAAATGCTGTTTGTAGTAGACCTCCTGAGCAAGGAGAACGTCGGTCGAATATGCAGTTGATCCTCCGAAAGACGCATTGGCCATAATGACAATGATAGTGTGCTCTTTCATGTTGAATGGGCCAGGGTTCAAGCTCCAGGTGATTCCGAACGTCCTGAATTTGCGGGTGGGCATTACGGCCGCCCAGGCAACACCGGTAGGGTACGAAAGAAGCAGGGTGACAATTGGGGTCAGGTAGATGGAAGGGTTGCGGAGAGAGAAAAGCATGTTGACGCCGCTGCCAATCGTAGTCCACATCATGCCGATGACCCATGCGCGAATTGTGTTGGCTGGTGCTTCTTCATCGTAGTCTAAACATGAGTTAGTATCTAAAACGTCTGAGTTTTAGTCGCAAGGCACTCACTTCTAACAGCAGCACGGACTTCAGCATATGGCGAGTCCTCTTCAATGAGCGCATTTTCCAAGGCAATTTCCGCGTTCACGTCGTCGGCCAAGAGAGCCTTATTTACAGCATTGAGGTTCTCCTGGGGCATATTCGGATCCCACATGTGCTCTTTCTCAAAGGCCGAGAGCTCGTTTCGGATCACGTCTACCTGCACATCATGTTTCGGCTCAACTGTGACGCCCTTATCGACACCGGACGAGATGGCATCGGCGTCGGTCGTCGGGGCCTCGACGACCTCGCCTTTGCCCTTGCGGAAGGAGAGGAGACCCATGGTGATAGCTTCAATCGAGGCTACTGTCGATCAATGCATTCGCTGTGGGAACGAAACAAAGCAGTGGGGAAGATCGAGTCTCGTGGATGAGGGGATTGCCTGCCATATATAATTGCATGGCAATCTTCCGCAACAGGCAGGGATGGTATCCCGCAAGATGGTCGGTCACACACGATCCAACCTCAGGGATCCTAGGGTTGCCCCTAGAGATACCGAGGGTTGCATTGGTGAAGCTCGGTGGCCAACGAAACAGCGACGATAGTACTTTGGTATCAGCGATCAGCGATCACCTTCCCTAAAGTGCATCGTGTCGGGGCTATTTTGGCCGCGCTATGCAGGTCGCATATCTTCGAGACATTCTCCGCTGTTCAACACGCAATAGGAACCGTGGACAAATCGCGGGGATGTCAAGATTGACAAGTGCCAAGATGGAAACAGGAAGGTGATGGGCGCGGCTAGTCGGCTTGGTGCATTGGGGCAAAACGAAAACCCGAGGACGGCGTTGAATAGAAAGCGATGGACCCAGTAAACAGGGTCTATGGACAAGGGGGTCTATGGACAAGGGGGTCTATGGACAAGGGGGTCTATGGACAAGGTGGTCTATGGACAAGGGGGTCTATGGACAAGGGGGTCTATGGACAAGGTTGACACGATATGGCAGGTATGCAGTTGAGGGTAGCAATATAAGTCGGGGTAACTGTCGTATTGTGTCTTGCATGGAGTGAGACATGGACATGAGTATTCCCAATCCCCAACGCGGTGCCGCATTTATCCTAGTTAGTCACACCTGCATCGTTTACGTATTTCTGTGCCATATGTGACAGTATATACCGCAATGTACAGCACACGGCATTGTAGAAAGAAAGGATGTAACGACGAGCAGAGAGGAGCACATGAGCGATGTTGATAAGTCCCAAATAGGAAGGTGCGGTAGTGGCGTTGGCGTCAATTTGCCGATCGTCGCAAGCAACACCTTACTTAACCTACAACTACAGCCACTCGTAATTACAAAGGATCGAGTAAATGTAAGGTCGGCTCGAAGTTATGGCCATGTGCCGCCACCTGGACCGACGCCACCCTAACGCCTCTCCTTGCCATAGCCAATCGTGAAAGGAGGATATATATCATTGCTGAAACGAAGCGACATAAAGATGAGCCGGTCCGCCGACTTTACGAGCAAGCCACTGACAAGGGGCGGGCAATCGAGAGCGCTGCGATATGTTATCTGTTCTTACACGTGCTTTCAACGCGCCCACTAAACCGGCCGTACACCGGGGGTCTAGGGGAGACTAGATATGGAAGATATGGGGCGATAGAGGAAGTTAGGGAGAGGGTGAGGGGAGCAACGGCACAGGATTGAAAGGAGGGAGACGTAGGGACCACTCACCAAGCTTTAGCCGAGCCGGCTTGTCGCAAGCCCCTCATGGCCCATTTGCATACAAGCAGCCCCGTTGTCCCCGTTTTCGCTCGGCATATCTCGTTCATTGCTCAACTCAAGCTTTACCAAGCCGCTTGCGGAGAGGGCGCTTCCCGTTCCCCACGGTAAAATACATCACGTGTTTCACCCCGAATGTCACTCCCCACGTCTACATCGTCATCCGTCAACTGATAGACTATCCTATGTTTCATAGGGCAGCATACTACGAGGGAAATGATACATAACGATGCTATGATGAATGGCATAAACTAATGCTTACTTCATATCTAGTCATGTGATCACCTTCTCACTCTGGTAAGTTTCGACTGGACAATAGACGGGAAGTTCGACAGGGACCAGATTAGACTAGCCAACCAAACCCCATGCATGCATCGTATAACTCCACACCGGGACGCTTACGGTGCTGACGCTTGCTGGTACTGGCATGTCGTTCTGGACGAAAGTCTCATTGCCACGACGAAAGGCGATGAAAGCCGTCAGCTTAAGTGAACTTGCATCTCTATAGCCCTTCTAAAAGACTATTCTTGCCGGCGTTAGCCCCGTCTGCTAGTCATGAAACTTATTATCACCGGCTCGACGGGTTTCGTCGCGACGGAAGTCATCCGCCAGGCCCTCTCTAACCCCGCCGTCACCTCCATTGTCGCCCTCGGGCGCCGCGCGGCAGCAGTCCCGCAGAACGCTGGGCCACGCGCCGATACAAGCAAGTTCAAACCTGTCGTCTGTGATGATTTCGAGAACTACTCCGACAGCGTGAAGAAGGAACTTTCTGGGGCCGATGCCTGTATCTGGTATACGATCATCTTCGCTTCCTGCCCAATTATTCTTCCCCATATCGTGTAATCCAAAAGTGAGCATCGCGCCTTTTCTAATGTGTTACAGGCTTCTTGCTGTCACACCGTCAAAGACGTGGACCATGCCATGGGAAGATGTGCGGAAGATCTGCTTCGACTATACCGTCAAAGGAATCGAAACTATCGCGCAGCTGCCCCGCGACTCTGGTAGCAAGCCTCTGCGCTTCATCTACACTAGCGGTGCCAAAGCCCAGCGGGATCAGAGCCAGAAGCCTTGGATCC
Source organism: Pseudogymnoascus sp. VKM F-4246 (assembly GCA_000750735.1). Lineage (NCBI taxonomy): Eukaryota > Fungi > Ascomycota > Leotiomycetes > Thelebolales > Thelebolaceae > Pseudogymnoascus > Pseudogymnoascus sp. VKM F-4246. The sequence continues at coordinate 22,234 of JPJU01001059.1, forward strand.
TGGGCAATTACTCCTTGATGCGGGTAGGACTCCACCCATCATATCCTCTAACCCCGATGTTCTTGCTGCGTTACTGAGACTTTGGCACAGGGAGAAACTGAGACTCATGTTCTCGAATTTGCCAAAAATTCAAATGGTGCAGTGGAAGCGTGTGTTGCGAAACCTGGAATTATTGACGCGCCGGGACGGACGGGATTCGTGACGAGAGCCGTGGGGTCCGTCGGCCGTGCTATCATCAGCCTTCCTATACTCGACGTGAGTGAGATAGCGGCAACACTGCTACAACAGGCCATTAATGGGATTGAGAAAGAAACGCTGCTTAATGATGATCTGGTAAGGATTGGGCGAAAGGCGTTGGCAGCGGAAAAGGTTGAACAATGAGACGCGCGAGTGGTAGTCGGTCTGTTCGGCGTGGCCCCGAATGGATTTGCCAACGCTAATTCGTCCCATTCACATTCTCGAATTCCGCTATACAAAGATAGCCATTTGACCTTGGTGCTCTAGTTCATATTTGTGGAGGGAGCTAAGCACGATAGCAGATAGTCAGCGCTGATAAAGCCAGGCACGATAGCGTTTCTAGCTTCGTGTTGGTACGGCCCCCTAGCTATCTTCCCAACCACATTTATCTGATATCTTTTGTTACGTCGCACTACCCAGTAGATCTACAGAAGTATCCCTCATCTTCTAATTTATTAAACCACGAAAAAAATATATTTCCTTTCTCGCCCATTAATCACGTGCATACCCGATGTGACGTCGCGTGGTTAGGTGGTATAATGTCGATCAACAGCCGCTTTAAGAAGCTTTCGGCATCCATCGTGGAATGCGGGGTTCGGCGGTAGGGCTCATGGTAGGTTGGCTTCAGAATCTAAGATGGGTCTGAAGCTTCCAAGTTGTTCGGTTGCCTTCCTAAACAGGCAATTCAATGGAGCTCCGATGCCACAAACCAAACTGAGCTCCCTTCATACCGAGGCTGACCAGACTGCAATGACTGATTTGACCAGGGAAGATGCCGCTAATCTACCCAGCGATGAGGTTAAAGGTGATCTGCGAACACTTCCCCAGCTTAACGTCTAGCTTTTGCTATAGTAAACTGCAGAGCATTCCCCGCAGCTACGTGCATGCAACGTTGCCAAAAGCTGGCTGCGGAGCAACACTGGAAAATCTTGGTATCATGATTTCTTCCTTAAATCAGGCGCTTCGGCGCATAAGTTATTCTGCAGACCAAGCTCGAAAAACCTCACCATGCGATCATTCTGGCTCCTCTCATCCTTAGCCGCCATCGTTGGCTCGGCGGCGAGTGCCGAAGATCTGCCTTTCACATACAACAGGACCGATTTTCTTCTCCATGGGGAGCCCTACCAGATGATTGGCGGGCAGATGGACCCCCAACGAATCCCGAACGAATACTGGAGAGATCGATTGTCTATGGCACGAGCAATGGGCCTCAATACTATTTTCTCGTACATCTTCTGGAACGACCTTGAGCCGTCTCCCGGAGCCTGGGACTTCACGGGCAATAATGATATCAAGAAATATTTCCAAATTGCCCAGGAAGAAGGTCTCAATATCATTTTGAGACCCGGCCCGTACATTTGCGGAGAGCGTGAATGGGGTGGATTCCCTGCGTGGTTGAGCGAGGTGCCTGGCATGGCAGTCCGCACCAACAACAAGCCATTCCTCGATGCGTCCAAGCTTTACCTCGAACATCTTGCTGAGGAGGTAGCGCCACTCCAAGTCACCAAAGGCGGCCCCATCCTCATGGTACAGGTGGAGAACGAGTACGGCTCGTTTGGCAACGACCACATTTATGTCGCTGCCATGAGGGACATGCTGAAGGCCCAGTACGAAGTCCCACTCTACACAAACGATGGTGGAGGTGAATCATATCTTGCGGGAGGACAGATCCATGGCGTCCTTGCAGAGACCGATGGCGACCCAAAGACTGGATTTGAAGCAAGAGATAAATTTGTCACCGATCCAACCAGCCTCGGACCCCAACTAGACGGAGAATACTATGTTACATGGATTGATACGTGGGGCAGCAACAGCACACACAACACGAACGACGGCAACGCTGCGGCGCTGAAGTCAATCCAGGATGATGTTGCCTGGGTTCTTACCAATAAATCTTCTATTAGCATCTACATGTTTCACGGAGGCACAAACATGGGTTTCCAGAATGCTGGTCTATGGATCGACAATGCATTGGCTGCGGTAACAAGCAGCTACGATTATGGCGCTCCTCTTGATGAGAGTGGTCGCCCTACCGATGCTTACCACGCCATCCGAGAGACAATCATTGCACATCTTGGTGACAATTCCACGGTTCCAGACGTCCCAGTCAAGAGCCCATTGATTGAAATTCCGTCGTTTGAACTCCAGCCATCAGTAGCTCTATTTGATGCGCTCCCAAAGCCTGCAGTTCAGAAGACTCCCACGAATATGGAGGCTCTTGGCCAGTCGTACGGATTTATTATGTATCGTCACGAGGTCAAGACCGCACTTAAGGGATCCCTCAAGCCTGGGGATGTTCCAAGGGACCGCGTATTGGTTTATGTTAACGGAGAGCGCGTTGGAGTCATTGATCGTATTTACATGGTACCAGCTACCGTCACGCTAGACCTCAAGGCCGGAGATGTGCTTGAACTGCTTGTGGAGAATATGGGTCGCATTGACTACGGACCAGCTCTCGTCGAGCAACGAAAGGGAGTTGTGGGGAACGTGACAGTCGGTGACAGCGTCCTACTCGATTGGAAGACATATCCTCTCGCCCTTGAACAGCCACCAGCTCCGCAACACAAGTATCGCGGCCCAGCGCCGTCATCTACCTCTACTCCAATCTTCTACACCGGCTCGTTCGATGTCGAGACTATCGGTGACACATTCCTTGAGCTGCCAGGCTGGGTTAAAGGCAATGTGTGGGTCAACGGCATCAACCTAGGCCGTTATTGGGTTATTGGGCCCCAGCAATCGCTCTATCTCCCAGGATGTTACCTTAAGAATAAAGACAACCAAATTACCGTTCTCGCACTCGAGCCTCTTGCAGACGCTACAAGCGCGGTTGGTATCTCAAAACGAATCTGGAGTAACAATCCGGATCCTGATGCTCCATAAGCGCCTATTTATGTCAGATCGACATTCGTCGCTGTCTCTTGGTCACGTCAATAGAATGGCGGCTATTGCGTGCTTGATAGAAAATAGGGCCTTTCTGCTCAGCATTCTATATAGCATCTATAATCTATATATTTATTTTATGTTCACCTTTTTAACTCAATCTCTCCAGTGGACGGATTTAACCAACACCTTTTCATAATCTTATGATGGTGGTAGTTCATTTTTAGGTCGTTCCCAATATAATAATAGCCAATCTTGCGGGTATCCCGAACCCGGAGGGAGTCTGCTGGATGTCGAGAAGTTTTACAAGGTGATACAGGTCATTTTTCAGACTATATGCGGCCCTCAGGTTGGACAGGTATTGGCGACAAGTTAACGGAAGTACCGAACAAGGAGCATCCATAGATTGCGCGGTATTTCGAGATACGCCGTGCTTCGAGCCAATGGTCATGTTCACCCTCTGTACAGATAAACCCTATACATCTAGGTCACCACGGTCGCAGCCACCTATAAGAGATGGTCGGGGTTCTCGGAGACAATTCCAGGGCTAATTTAAGGTTGGTTATTCTACGCTGTTTGGCAAAATTTTATAATATCCGTAGTGTTATCATGAATTGAGGACTGCAGATACAACAGCGGTGGCGGTAATAGTGGTTATGACGAGCTAGGAGTTAGGACTGCAATGAATTTTATGAAATTTGTAGGGACGGTGAGGGATCAGGTCAAGGATGCAGGTTCTAAGGGAGGTAAAGGGTGGCACTGAGGGTCCATTGAAGAAGGAGTAATATTTGACAGGGTATGTCATACCATTACTACGTGAAAAATGTATTCGTCGCTTCATGGGAACTCTAGTCAGGTAAGAAAGCATTCTTTAACTGCATCTCCACTTTCACTATCCTGCGTTTGGAGTACCTCTCTCCCCTAAATTCCGCTACAACCAAATCACCACAGCAGTCGCACTTACGTACATCCGCTCGCTCTATTACTCAAACACACATCCCCGCCTTGATCATTCGTCCCATACCCCTCACAACTAGCATCTGACTTGTGCTCCGCCTTTACCTCATCATTGCACGCCGTCCACGTCGTCGAGAAGAAGCCCGCACGGATATTATAGGTCGACCAGCTAATACAGCAATTCGATCCACCTTGGTTCTCACAGTGGCTACGCGGCGCCTTTCCAATGTCCAGGCTAAACGTGCATGTCGTACCAGACAGGCAGTTAAAGACGCCCGCGCAGCTGGCCCATTTTACTGCGTGTGCGACAGAAACTTGGAACGAAGAGCGGCGCTCAATGGTGCTAGGGGTTTCTGAGTCATCGACGCGGAGAGAAGGGCGGCAAGGTCGGCGGCCATGTCGGGGTTAAGAGGGTCAAAGACATGGGCGTACGCGGCTTCGATAAGAAGGATCCCTTTTTCCCCGTCCGTTTTGCCAGTAGAAGGGTCGATGTTAGTAAGCCAGGATTGGGTTTCTGGGCTGTATCCGACATAGCGGGCGTCGACATTGAAAGAGCTCAGATCGCCTTTGGTATTGGGAAAATAGTCAGAGGCTATGTGGGTAACGACCACACTGCTGACATCGGCTGGGAGAGCATGAACAATGTGGTCGTACGAAAGGCCGAGTAGTAGGCCAACAGCGATGAGTGAGATAATCATTTTTTATTGAGATGGTTTTAAAAAAATAACACTTAACAGTTGGAACTTTGATGTATAATCTTCTTAAATCGACTTGAGAGAGAAAGCAATATTTGACAAACCCCTCAAGCTATTTTGTGCCTTTTATATTGAGGTCTACTTACTCGCTGCCACAACTCATCGGATCGAGAACAACCACCACCATGCCGAAATCCGAGAGTATGTTACACCCCTCACTCACGCTGTCTCATTCGCCCACTTTTCCGTTGATGGGCGGGTCTCGACATGATCAGCCTTCCATAGATCATGCGGCCTCAAAAGAGAGTAATACAGAATGCTTATCCTACCATATGCATTTTCATGTGTGATGTGGGGACGACGGATGAGAGGCAGATTTTGTGTGCGTTGTAAGACGTCCGTCCGCTTCCGTAGAGGATGCCAGGGCATGGATGGCTGTAGCACCAGCTTGTGTACCCTCATTGCGCCAAAGAGGGGGAGAGTTTTTGCGGGTGTGATTGGATGTCATGCATGTATATGATGTGATAAAAAGAGGTGGGTGCGAGACGGATAGAGATGTAGAGACGACGAGGGGCGAGGTTATATATCCCGGCAAAAGGTAAAAAAAACTTAACTATAAATAAATAGACGCCCATCTTGTGTTTTCCAACACGGTTCATAAATAATGGGATTGTGTATTGTTACAGTATGAGCTTTGAACCAGAGTTGTCTAATTTTCTTCTGTGGTTCTTCGGCAGTTGAGTAGAGTGCTCGGATCTCGGCGAGCTGTTTCAGCCCACCAACTAATGCTGCGACGGGTTTCATGCCGGATTACCCAATAACACTGGCGTTAATACTTGTCTGACAGGCCTGTGGTCCGGAGATACTTATAGTTATTTGTAAAATGGCCGCAAATGGTAATATACAGAAATCCGCTCGGCCTCTCGCATTTTCTTCGCCGCAACTCCTATTTCTCGGCAGTTTCGCATTTTCATTCTCTGCCACACTCTCCATCGAGACTTGATTCATATAATAAACATTACTTCACTGCTGTGTAACCTTATTTTTGTAGCTTCACATTTAATTTTGGGTCGATATTGTTTTAAACATGACGTTTGATTTTTGAGCTGCAGCTAACTTTATATTTTCAAAATGACATAAAAATCGCAGATACAAGAAATAAGAAATAGTAATGGAAATCAATCCACATGCGGATCTGAGAGCCATCTGGGTGAATCCAACCACCCCTGCCCCTTCTTCGAGTCCAAGCTAACCCTTCCTCAGCCCACCCCTTAAACTTTGCCAGCCAAGAATGCCGCAGCTTCGATGGCGTTAACGCCGTATGTCAGATGTGCTGCGGTAATGATAAGAGTGCCATCGCACACAAGATCACCAAGAGCGCAGAAGATCTTAGTCTGAGCCTTCGGGTACCCGGGAATCTGTCCGCGATCCTGCAAATTGCGGGTGAAGCCAAACAGGGCGACGCCCTTAATCTGCGATACCACCGCCGCGTCGAGAGCCTGGATAGAGTTATCCACCACGGCCGTACCCTGGCTGTAGCCTCCGGCAACAATCTTTGTGTTTGGGCACTTGGTGTGGGCGAGGTTGAAGAGGGTGTTGGCGGCACCAATAGCGGTGGGTGAGGTGTTCTTGGGCAGGAAGTTATCGGCGAGGGTGGCGTCGTATGGAGAGCCGACTCCCTGGCAGGCAACCTTGTCGGAGCCGAGTCTAGACTTTAGAGCAACACACAGCTGAGATCCGATGATAAGACCCTGGTTTTGATTAACATTCGTCTTTGGTTTTCTAAAGCTGGGATGAGAAGGGAGAGGGGCACAAACCATGTTCCCGGGCTCGGTGGAGCCACGTGCAAAGATGAATGTCACGTCCTTGCAAGCACCGTTCTTGAGCTCGTCCGAGCTAGAAGATTGACGGGCCATGATGGCCGGCAGGGCCTCTCCATCAATGGCTTCGTTAGCAGAGGGATACGGGGCGGCTGCTGCGACGGCGGCAAGTGCGGAGACGACGATGGATTGGAACTTCATATTTGCGGTGGAAATTGGAGGTTGCTATAGATGGGCTAGGTAAGTGCGGTGGGATGCTGGACTGAGATGTTCACTTGGATTCGGGACGAGAAGGTTGCAGAAGAAGATATAATGGAGATAATGTGATCTTATATATAGCTGTAGCTGAGCTGTCCATACCGAGGCATTATGGGGCTTTATGGAGGCTTCTGGAGTCTGTTTGATAACCAAAACAGAGGTATAGGGCAGCGAAGTGGGGAATAAGGATAGAGTTGGCTGAAACTAGGACCAGGCGCATTGAAACCACGAACTGGAAGCTGCAAAAGATGAGAGTGCCTCGGCATTTTCCAGAGATTTAGATTAAAACAAAAGGTTGATGGGAGGAGGTATCGAAATAGGAAAGAGGGAGGGCGACGGTGAGAATTAAAGAAAAAGCCGAGGCGTTTTGCGATGGCTTGGAGATGGAAAAGAGGTCTTCTATGAGAACTCGATGTATATTGCATGGGGTTGGAGAGTGATGTGATGCGGGGATGTGGGGAGGCGGGGATGTAGGGACGTGGCTGTGGAGATATCTGCCGGAAATTCCAAGATGCCAAGGCCGGTTTCTCTTAACTTAAACATGCCAAGGGCGACTATGGTTGACTACTACTCGCTGCTGGCTAATTGTTACAGAACTTCAGCAACTATTGCCTAAATAGGAGCTTCTTGCGGGAGCCTGACGTGGAACACTTTGCGGGGGGCAGAATGGTGGGGTCTTCGATGGACTTGTCATATTATGGAAATATCATACTCCATAAAATCTATATTGACACATCTCACGCCTCAAATAAGTCGTTCTATTTCCCTCGCCAAATCACAAGGCTTTCTGCACCTTCCAGGGGCTAGGAAGTAAAAGTACAGTACAGTTTCCCGGGGACTTAATCTCGCATTGACGTTAAACTTTGGGGCCCTAAACTTTGATGTGCGCATGGACTGAGTTTGAGCCCTTGCTCGCCTATTCTTTTGGAGAATATGCCCGGTACTTGGTATTTTTCATTCCTATATGCTCAGAAGACCAAATAATACGGCCCGACTTAGCTTACTCCGAGTCAGTACATACGAATAGGGACATATCCGCAGTATCCATCACCACGTGTAGCCCCAATATTTTCCAGCCCCTGTCGTTAACACGTGCGAGAACAATTTTGCTCAACGATCAATCTACTATTCCCTCCCTGTGCGCCAGGTCCGAAGCCAAGAAATGGTGGGAGAGGTACTACTCGAGTACCTGCCACCTTTGTGCGATTCGTGGCCACAACGTGGGTAATCTGTCGAGGGGAGCGAAATGGGTCGACCATCCCCTGTCAAGTGTGGGGCCCCGCAACTTTATCTCAATTCCGTGGAGGACACCGAGGTGGGGTACGTCCCATACACTAACTACATAGCAACTAATGCCGCTGGTCTTCGAGGGGTAATGCGGGTGGTAATGCGGGGGAGATCACTTGACGATCGCTAATATGATGCTATTGGTTACTCATTTGACCTCTCAGTCAGTCGGTTTAGTTGGGAAAGATATTATCCGTTACTTGTTCTCATATTGGAAGAGATTACTACTAAGCCGTGTCTTCTACCACCGTATTATACAATTGTGCCACCCTTTTCTTACCACGCTAACGGTCCTCCTTGTCCCTCACCACTCTCCAGACCGAACACCCAACCCATCCCATCCACATCCGCCATTTCGAAAAGTGTGTCCGAAGCCTATCACACCAGTTAGATACGCACGCCCGTAAACACATGCCAGAACCCAACTCACCATGAACTCCCAATCCTCAACCCCACCCTCTGGCGTCCCGAGGCTCGTTGAAATCCCACTGTCCGCGCTTCCACCCTGCCCCTGCGCCACTATCCCCTCTAGCAGAGGAAGACACACCTCCTCCGACTCCTCGACAGCATCGAGACATAGTCGTAACATCTCCTCCTTCGAAAGGCCGCGGACTAGAGCGTCGATTTGTGTCGTTACAACACTTAACAGCAGGTAGCCTTTTACATTGGTCTCCCCGGCTTCGATACGCCGTAACAACCATGCCTTGTTGTCTTCGAGCACAGAGAGTAAATCTGGGCGCAGCGTCGGTGGGGAGAGACTTGCAGCTTCTTGGAGCTGATTCCGCAGTTCAACCGCGACGAGAAGGGCAGCCTGCATGGCAACTGTACTATAGAAGCCTGACCCACAGAGTGCGAGCCGCATAATATCGTTCCTGCCCATCTCTTCTTCTTCTGCGACGGCCCCTCGCATATCTAGTGATGGTGGGCAGACAGTATGCCACAATCGCAGTGAGTTCTCAACTACCACTGTCCGCGAATACGCATACGTTGCAACCTTGAGCGATGGTCCGAAGAAAGGGATGTGTAGTGCCGACTGGTACCGTAGCATATGGAAATCGATAACGCGGAGCGAAAAGCGCGACGGACCCGGAACAGATCCAGAGGTATAGCTTTGGAGCGTATGACAAAGAGAGCGGTACACGGTGCGGAATTCGGCATCAAGGCGTATGGTATCGTCGTAGCTACCGTGGGCGCCAAAATTGTTGAGAAACTTGACAATGGCGAGGCGAAGAGGAAAGGTCGCTCGCAGCGCGATGGCGGCGGAAGTCTGGGTGAACTCTGCATCCGGAGCCGGCGTTGAGTTATCGTTGGTCAGCTGCTCATCCGCGTAGTTCCCAGGTGGTGCGGCGTTGAAGTCAGTCAGGGACAGCAGTGGGGGGCCGCCAGACATTAGGCTTGTCCGGACAACTGCTTCTAGTATTGTGTTCCATAGCCGCCGGCGCATCTCGGCGGCAAACAAGCTACGTGTGGGTAATAGCGACGGGTCCCGGTTCAGACCCATGTGGATGGCGGTCCGTAGCAGGGAGCCAGCAGATACCCATACCATATCTTCGCCAATGCCTGTCGTTTCTCGCGCAAGGAGTAAAAGGAGACTAATCTGTAGCGTCTGGATATTTAGGCGGGACTTGAACGCTGGATCTGACAACCATGATTGTCCCTCGTAAACCCATCTAATCGCCGATGTGCGGAGGGTGAACTTGGTATCGTGTACTGCGGCACCGATTGCGAGCACGAGTTTAAGCTGCACCATAAACGCTGTATTTAGGACATTGCCTGAGGCCCAGAACGCGGCGTAGTCGCGTTGAAAGGTGGGGATATGCAAGATTCGGTGGACGGATTCAATGGTGCGGAGGTAAGATTCTACGAGGGAGTCGGCGACATTTTTGGGTGGTAAATCGGGGATTGGTGGGAGAGGCCGGGCTGCGGGAGTGCGCTGGAACTTGATGGTTCGGGCGAGTGATTTGCAACGCTGGATGCCGATGATGACACTAGATGTCTCGCCTCGGAAATGAGTTTCGATGAGCTTAGGAATTCCAAGAAACTGATAAGTTGTCAGTGAGCTTATCTGTAAATCTTCTCACGGTGTAAAACCCCAACTCACCAGTACAATCCCATTGATCCAATGACTCTGCCCAAATACCCTCGTCTTATGCGTGACACTTCGCGGGATACCCCCTACACGCCCACTCCCGCACTCGCTACTCTCATTATGCACATAAAATGTACCCCCTAGTTTCGTCGAAGCCGTCAGTGTATCCTCCTTCTGGGTCGAGAATGGGTCAAATAGCGCGGGGGCTAGTTCCACAGTGTTCTTGGAGGGTGGTTGCTTGATAGAAAACCCTGCGAGCTCAGATTCCAGCTCCCGGATGCGCCGCTGCATGGCCGCGACATCAGGCACAGGGGAGGCTGCACTAGACGATGGAGTGGGAAGAGAAGTTAAAGCTTGTTCGCCGCGTCTGCTAGCGCTTGATTCTCTCTCGAACCCTTCTGTTTGTTCGGGGTTTAGTCTGACGACGGGCCTTGGTGGGGCCGATGCGTGGTTCTCATAAACGCAAGTCCCGTTGCGGGAACGCAGGCAGTTGCTACATGGAGCCTCCCGATTGCATCGTATCTTGCGACGCTTGCAGAGAGTACAAGAGCTATTTTCCTCGTATGTATTGTTAGTAGGTGGAAAGTTTGTTTGCGGGGGACTTACACAGTCGGACGCCTACGACGGCGCTCGGGATCGGTCATAGCTATTGATATATGTGCGCCGCACTCGGGCGATTTAAAACGGAGGATTTCAATTCGGCGTACAAAATATCACATTATCTCCGACGGGCTTGGATTTTGTAACTTTGGGGGAAACAGAATGGCGGTTTGGTTGGAGGGAGGTCGTCTGCTTTAAAAGTCGGATTTATTATCGCCGACTCCGATTGCCGATCCCGATCCCGAGGGCCGCTAACCCACTTCGTATTATATCCGAGAATTCTCATATTCGACGATGGCAACGTAATCGGGGAGTAATAGGCCGAGCATATGTGTATAATAAACCCAAGCTTCCTTATAATGCATATTTATTACTCTCTGTGTTTCGTGTCCTTATAAGAATGTCTGCGGGAATTGTGTTGCTTGGCCATCCCACGAGCTGTTCTCATAATCGTTCTCGCAATATCGTTCCGGAACATTACTTCTAAAATATGGCAACGACAAGTACAGAGAAAGTCGATTGTCAAGTGAAAGGTCGACAATTGACAGTAACCACGGATCTCGAACTCGACAATGAAAAATCCGCCCCCAACTCACCCGGCCTACCTGAGAATGTTGATGGACCCGTCTCTTCTTCCGATTCCGACGACGAACCGGCGCCCGATGGCGGCGCCAGGGCCTGGATTGTCGCTGCCGGAGGTTCTGCAATATTATTCTGCTGCCTTGGCTTTGCGAACTCGTTCGGCACTTTTGAACAGTACTACTTGACACACCAGCTCCGGGGCCATTCACCTGATAAGATCGCCTGGATCGGGTCCATATCAGCGTACCTCCAATTCGGTGCTGGGATGTTCGGAGGACCGATGTTCGATCGCTATGGCTCGCGGGTAAGTCTATATACTCAGTTGGTTGGTGCCTTGAGGGTCTACTGACTGGAGCGTAGATAATGCAGCCCGCGGCAGTGGTGTACGCATTCGCGATGATGATGCTCAGTCTATGCAAGGAGTACTGGCAGATTATGTTGGTGCAGGGTGTGTTAATGGGCGTCGCCATGGGCTTTCTTCAGTTTCCAGCGTTTGCAGCGGTGTCGCAGTATTTTGATAAGAAACGCGCCGCGGCGCTAGGCCTGGTAGTGTCTGGATCTTCTATCGGTGGTGTGGTGATTCCCATCGCACTGTCGAAGATGCTGAACTCGTCGCTCGGCTTCGGGTGGTCAGTAAGAGTCATTGGGTTTCTACTCATTCCTCTCCTGGCGTTTGCATGCGTGGCTGTCAGGGCTCGACTAACGTCGCGGACGACGCCATTCTGGCTCTCCAGGGCGTATACGGAGCCTATTTTTGTGCTGCTGATGGTCTCCATGTTTTTTGTTTTTATGGGAATGTTGACGCCACTCTTCTATCTCCCGACATACGCCGTCGCTCGAGGCATGGATCCGACACTTGCAGGGTACCTTCTTGCAATTGTCAACGCATCATCAACGTTTGGCCGCATTATCCCAGGCATGCTAGCAGACAAGTACGGAAGATTGAATGTATTTGCACTTGGGGGTATTTCGACGGGGATAGCAATTTTTTGCATGAACTCAGCGAGGACCAACAGCGACCTAATCGGATACGCAATCGTTTTTGGATTTACCTCAGGGACCATAATCTCTGGGCTCTCCGCCTGCATCTCGCTCTGCGCCAAAGACCCACGAGAAACAGGGATGTACATGGGAATGGGAATGTCCCTCAGTTCTCTCGGGGGATTGATAGGACCACCAGTAAATGGGGTATTTGTGCACCATTATGGAGGATTTTTTGAGGCGTGTATGTTCAGTGGTACTGTGTGCTTGCTTGGTGGACTCGTTGCTGCTTTGATCAAGATTGTCACGCCTCAAGGCATTCTTGGGAGGGTATGATGGCAGATTTCTCTATCTCCAATTATCCTAATATATTTGCGTTGGGACTCCACTCTTCGTTATATAGTTATAGATATTAACATGGCCTTGTCAGTACATGGGGGCGTCGTCGGGGTTGTGAGAGCATTCACATGCCAACTGGCCGTAGGGATAAGTTAAGACGTGAATGTCAAACTCGGTGGTGCTTGAGCAAAAGATATGGTAGCTAAGTATTCATATTTTAGGTATACAATTTCCCATGCAGTAAACAGGGCCCTAATGGTGAATTAAAACCGTGATGTTGTAAGTATTTAGAGCCGCTGTGTTTGAGTGCACCGGAACTAGCTGGGGTGCGTTGGTTGACGTGCAACCCGCGGGGTGATGATTCAGCGCCCGCATTGATGTAAGAAATCTCGGCGTGCAGCACACGTGCTACAAGCTCCGACAGTCATCAATGACAATTCTAGATTGTTAGGTGGGAAGCCAATGACATGCGCTTCGAGCTTGCACAGTCATCCGTGACTACTCCCGAGTTAAATACGGACCCTCACTTGCATAAACCAACGGAAGACGTTATAGTGGAAGGCCCACATTACGGGCCGCCCGTTGGGCGCGGGATGAGCGAAACCCAAAATTTTAATATATCTGCGAAGCATCTGTCATCGTTGTACAGACCAGCTACTTCCTTCCTCTCCATAATGGCCCGCAGAGAGTAGAAGCTATACCCACGTTTCTTACCGCTAAGTGATTGTATAATCGTCGTACAGGTAGATTGATTTTACTTTGCTCCACAATGGCTCTAAGACGGTGAGATAGTATGCTTGAGATGCTTCATAATTTATGACTTGTCAGTGGATACACGTGTATACGATGGGTGGGACGGATTCTGATGCTGAAAATACGCGCTGTTTCACGCTGTGAAGGAACAGCTCCTCGGTCAGAAATCCTCCCAAGGAAGCTATCTTTTATTACGGGGCCCAGACTATTGGAATGATGCATACGAGAGATGGCGTACTCATATCCCCTGAAGTTTCTAAGTCTGAAAGCTTTGAGGTATAAAAGGGCAGCTTGTTCCGAGTGATCATGTCTTTAATCCTCTGCATCGCTCCTCGCCGTTCTCATTTTCCAATATCATTCTCCAAGACAAAGATATTGCACCTCACAATCTCTCACCATGAAGTTACAAGTTTTGACGGGCCTTGTGCTTACAAGTATAGCTTCTGCAAATGGTAGGTTTCCATATAAGTATAACTGGCTATATCAAGCTGATATATATTTTTGCAAGGCTTCACTTTTGAAAGGCTGGACAAGAACAACGCTGTAAGCATTGTCAATCCCGGCACATCATACGTCTCTAATTTCCACAGGCCCTCCTGGTTGTAGACCATCAAACTGGCCTCAAAGCAGTCGTGAGAGACTATGGTACCGTCGACTTCAGGAACTCTGTCCTCGGACACGCAGCTCTTGGGAACCTCTTCAATCTCCCAACCATTCTCACCACGTCTGCCGATACCGGTAAAACATTCCTTTAAACTTCTTATTAACTGTGATACTGATCAAGCCAGGTCCGAATGGCCAGCTGCCGAAGGAAATTGTTGCCCTCCACCCAAAGGCCACCTTCATCCACCGCCAAGGCGAAGTTGACGCTTGGGACAATGCTGATTTCCGCGCCGCGGTAAAGGCAACGGGAAAAAAGCATATTATCCTCGCCGGTATCGTCACAGAAGTCTGTAAGTTAACAAATCGCCTACTCCAACACCCCATAGACTCGCAGGTTAACACGCCTAGGTACTTCCTTCCTTGCTCTTTCTCTCCGCCAGGAGGGGTACTCCGTGTGGGCAAATACGGATGCGAGTGGAACTTTCAATGAAAAACTCGCCGCGGACGCAAACCGTAGGATGGAGCAGGCGGGTGTACATCTTGGTGGATTGTTTGCCATCACAATGGACCTCATGAGAGACTGGCGCAGTGTCCCTGGCTCTGCAGAAGTCCTGCCATTCTTGGATGAGTAAGTTTGGAAAACTGTCCGGTTAAAAAATACTTGACTTGCTAACTTGGCGCGCAGATATCTGCCTGATTACTCTCTTGTTGCCAGGGCTCATGGGGATGCTGTTCTGAACGGAACTGTGATTCCAGGAGAGGCGGAGATTCTAGATGCTGTTTAAAAGTCTGAGATCAACTAACACGGTTAGCCGTATCAGTTGCATTTAATGCAAAGACACCACAGTTTTTTGTCGACGTTTTAAGTCTCAGCCAATTAATACTTTACACGTCTTCTACAACTTTTTTTAGAATGGCAACATTTATTTTCTTACAAATGCAGTCCATTTTTGAAATTGAAGACTCAGTCTGATATATCCACGGCAAGCAGTATTATGATACGAATAATATATGTCTATTTAATGAAGATGTCCTGTGATAGTCCGATATAAAATCTCGGTGTTCTCGGCCTTTCGTTTGGAGTTACAAGCCGCCCAGACCCACCGAAGGATTGACTTGGACACCAAAATGTCAAGGGACCCTGCATTGTGCATCGGTGCATAAACACAAACGCCCAATCAAATCCTCACAACAGTATCACATTTACCCTTTCAAGCATGCCGTGTGGTAGGTTATGCATATTTGGAGGCAACGCCGGTGACGCATTCGGTATGCAGCACATGCATTGAAGCACCTCATAGTGTAGTAAGCTGGCGCTGATGTTATCTTTATTTACATATTTGTCCCTTCAAAAACTGCGCATCCCCTCTTGTTTCTTTATTTCGATTGATGTTCTTGCCACAAATCCAAGATACGTAACCCAAGTATCACAGTCGGTATCACAGCTGTTTGGCCCAGTGTTACAAAAGCCAAGCCTCTCGAATCAGCCACCATTATCGCGTCTCTTCTTTGACATCTTCGCCCTTGCTTAAGTCCTTCGTTATCTCGGTCAATTGCAATGGCGGAAACCAGTACTCCAGTCGCTCAGAAGCACATCGTCGTCCTCGGTGGCTCCTACGGCGGCGTCTCAATCGCACATTACCTCCTCAAACATGCCATTCCCAAATTGCCATCCCCTGCATCTTATCAAATCATCCTCGTCAGCCCCTCTGAGCAAACCATGTGCCGCCCGGCCTGTCCCCGCGTCCTAATTTCCGATGACCTTCTCCCCATCTCCAAGGTCTTTGTCAACATCCCGCAGGCATTCACGCAATACCCCGCTGCCAATTTTCGCTTTCTCCACGGCACGGCCACTTCTCTCGATCACACAAGCCGCTCCGTCTCCGTCAACCTCGCAGCAGGTGGAACTGAATCCCTCTCCTTCCACTCGCTTATTCTTGCAACCGGTTCGTCCACCACCTCGCCTCTGTTCGGCCTGAACCGCGATGATATCTTCCTGCGCGCACGTTGGGCCGAGTTTCGCGAGTCTCTTGCGACGGCAAAGTCTATTGTTATCGCAGGCGGCGGGCCTTCTGGTGTCGAGACCGCGGGAGAACTAGGGGAGTACCTCAATGGGCGCGCGGGGTGGTTCAGTTCCAAGCTCGAGAACCCAAAGGTGAAGATCACGCTCGTGACATCCGCGGCGCAGATTCTACCCGTCGTGCGCGCATCCATTGCCACCAAGGCTGAGGGTCTCCTTGCTCAAGTTGGGGTAACAGTCGTCAAGAACACACGTGTTGCGGGCGTGGTCCCTGGGGGCGCGGGGACTGAGAGCGTCGGTTCCAAAGCCACCGTAACACTCGAGGACGGTACGACGCTGGAGGCTGATCTGTATATCCCCGCTGTTGGGACACAACCGAATACCAGTTTTGTGGATAAATCTCTCCTCACGACCGACGGCCGGATCGATACCAACGCTGCTACGCTGCGAGTTGACGGAGCTGGGCCTAGGATCTATGCCATTGGCGATGCAGCATCATATTCACGTCCTGCGATCCATCTTACTCTTGCCGCAATCCCCGTGCTCGGCGCGAATATCAAGCGTGATCTCTTGCTCGATGCTGGAGTGGCTGAAACAGCTGTTGGAGACGACAGGGTGTATGTCGTTGACAAACGGGAGACGCACCTGGTGCCCATTGGAACGAGTAAAGGGGTCGGTGCGGCTATGGGTTACGAGTTCCCCAGCTTCATGGTCTGGTTGATTAAGGGACGTGATTATTGGCTGTGGACTGTGGGTGGTTTGTGGAGTGGCAAGGAGTGGAATAAGGAGAAATGATAGGAGGGTTTCTAGTCAATTTCTGTGTTGATTCGAGGCTGGGAGCAGATTGACTGGACGTTCCAGTTGTTTGTATGCTTTCGATACCCCTCATCATGCGTTACGATTGTTGTTATAGTTTAGGTAGGAATTATATTGAATATTAAACCAATCAATATATACTCGGTTACCCAACAGCAAGTGTTCAACATATCAATTAAATCATATAATAATTTGGTAGAAACCTCATAATATTATTTTCGTTATCTAAGAATTTATCCAATATACGAAAATTACTACCACCACATACCCATTTAGCTACTCACGCGTACTTCTCTCTGCCTCCGACATACTTTGGCTGCAAATACCTCCAATCGGCGTTGAAGTCAAAGTCTGTCTGATACAACCCGTAATTAATCAGCTTGACATCACTCACTCTCGCCCCTTCATCGGTCTGTGCCCACAAGCTAATTGCCAACGTATTAACACCGCGGTTATTAATAATTCCAGGCGGCACAGGGAATCGCAACTGCGGTCCAATATGGAACACCGCCTTGCCAAA
Organism: Pseudogymnoascus sp. VKM F-4246; assembly: GCA_000750735.1. NCBI lineage: Eukaryota > Fungi > Ascomycota > Leotiomycetes > Thelebolales > Thelebolaceae > Pseudogymnoascus > Pseudogymnoascus sp. VKM F-4246. The sequence goes on from JPJU01001059.1 coordinate 39,671, forward strand.
CTGGTATCCGTTAACCCAGAACATCAAGCGGGCGACAGTTCCAGCTGGAGCGCTGAACTCAATTCCAAGCGGGGCGTCAAGGTCAGCGTCGATGGCGAGGCGGAAGGTCGTGACGTAGAATTGGACTCCTGACTTGGCGAGTCCCGTTGTAGGTCCCTCACTGCGAGACCACTTTGAGACGTCAAAACCAGGGAGATGCCAGCCGAGGCGCTCAGCGTAGAGACCGCCTTCATTCATAGGGCCACGGACGGGGTCGATGTTAGCAGGTCCTCCGGCGTTTCCTTGGATTTTCCATGTCTTGAAGGAGCCGGTCGAGAGAGAAGCACCAAGGATACCACGGGGGTTCTCAACGCCCTTATTGGTGGAGGTCTCGTCGTGGCCATGGTAGTCGACCAGGACTACAAGGACATTGCCGGTGGCACGGAGGGTGGCATTGGAGAAGATAAGCTGAGTGGTGAGGGTGTGTTGATCGGGGTCACCGCCGTGGCCACCGATGAGCTGCCCATTAAGCCAGGCATTAAAGCCAAATGCAAACCCGCCTGATGTTGTCAGATTGACCGACGTAGCATTTGTTCCGTCAAAGTAACCACGGTAAACCTTCGCTCCGGCGTAGAAGCCATAATCGCTAGAAAAGAGGACTGGGAGCGTAGTGGGGGAAACAGGGCTCAACGTAGTCTGCTTGTCGCAGACAATCCAGTTCGAGTCATCATAATCAGGGTTGACCTCCGGCAAGGAGTCGGCAGATTTCCAGTTCTTGAGTTCAGGCAATGAGATGTGGCGATTCTCGGTACCAGCAATTTTGGCCGTAACTGATCCCCAGGCTGTCCTCGTAGTTGGCAGCCGCTTCCCATTCCAGACAATATTCAGCACGGAGTTTCCAGCATATACTTCGAGGGTGGTGGTGGAATTGCTGTCTCCTGATACGAATACATCGCCATGCTTGACGGATGCGCTTCGTGTAAGATACGGCCCAATGACAAATATCTGCTTGTCTGCCTCCACGGTTGGGTTCTCAGAAGTCGACGGTGCCCAAAATTGCCATGCAGTCCATAATTCGAGCAGATACACAATAGTGCCATCGCTGAACTTTACAACTGATGTGCCCGGCCCTTGGGTGTAAACGTATGCTGTAGTGCCGTTGGCGGCTGTGGACGCAAATGTTGACTTTCCATAAACCTTGTAGGTCAAATGAGCTGGCATTCCCTTGAACGCAAACTGCCCTGTGTCGCCCTCTCTGAGGTAAAATACCAGGACATCAACATCAAACACTCCGTATGTGAGAACCTCGGCGGTAGAATACAAAAGAGCATGCTTTCCGAATGTATAATCGGTCACTATAAGCTTGGATTGGCGGCCCGTGAGGCTAACATTGGGAACAGAGATGCTTCCCTTTGTCGTGGTGAGATCAATGCTGAAAGTTTCATTGTTCCTGGAATTCGTGGCGGCGTGCTGCACAACGTAGAATCCGGATTTGGTATCCGGATTTGCCAGTTGCCACGTCCATATGGCGTCTGTTGATACCTAATCGGTGTCAGCTCATCATATTATTAGAGACAAGATGGAATTGTGGACTTACGCTCCATCCAGTGCCATTTCCAACCATGTACGTCTTCAACAGGTCTTTCGAAACCCGGGTAAAAAGTCCAAGGAGCTTGGTTTGGTACAGCTTATCCCATTGCTGGCGAGTCTCTCTCAGCGGTGCGGAGTAATCGTAAGACGTATAGACAACTGGAGCCGCGGAGTGTCCCTATTGTCATTAGCTAGATTCTGGATCGTTACACATGAGAAGCGCCTACCCAGTTGGTTCCTCCCCAGGTCATGTACAGGTTTTGCATGGTAATCCGCTGTCCAACATTATTCTTGTAGTAAATATCCGCAAACTCAGGGCTGTGCTCTGCAAGGCACTCGTCGTAGAAAGTGCCTCCCCACGGGCTGAACCAGCCACCCTCAAACTCAGGGACGTAGCTTGGCTGCGTGTATGAGTAGTTGGAAAACCATTGGTAGTAATTGCGAACTACGTTGTAGCCAGTGTTGATATTGGTGCACGACGTTCCACCAGGGTAGGAATCAAGACCGTAGACGTTAACTGATCCTCCGACATCCTGGTAGTCAGTAGACCATGACATAGAGCGCTGTCCTTTCTCGTTGTGCGAAGACGGCACGGTGATTCCTGCATCAAGGAAAGCTTTCTTGAGCTGCTCCATGTAAATCACGGCCGAAGCATTGGCCACATGTGATGTCTCTTGGAGCTCATTTTCGAGCTGATTCAATATAACCGGCTACATATGCGTCAGCGAGTCGTTTCTTTGCCAGAATTCGAGCTCTACTTACTCCGCCTTTGGTGATCTCGTTGGCTGCAATAATCTCACCCATTTTGGTGACCCATGGAAGCCATGACTGGTGGTAGGCCTCGTCGGATGAGCGCAAGCTCCCCATGCTCCCGTCAGATCCCCACAAGGCGAATCCGCCGCCATTGGTTTCGGCATTGATGTAGGGTCCGGATCTTGCAATGACATACAGTCCAGCCTCTTTGCAGTAGTCAATCAATCTCTGGACGTTCTTTCCGGAGGTCTCAAAGTCATAGACATCTCTGGAGGCCGAATGGTAACTCCAGAAGAAGTATAGACTACGCTTGTTAGTCTTGGACGGCAAGAATCAGGACCAAGTGCCATACCTGACGGTATTAAACCCATTAGCGCGCAGCTTCTGGAGGATGTCCTAGTTTTGTATAAGCTTATAGTTAACTGGCTACCGTGACACAGGAACTCACAAGCCATATCTCAGGCACAGGCATGCGCTGGTAGTGAAACTCAGCCGAACTAAAACGCGGAGTCAGTGACTTTTATCTGAAACAAATCTTTGGAGCATATTTACTAGATGAACTCCCTCTCTCCATTGATCATGAGACTGTACCCGTCCCACTCGACGATATTCTGCAGTCCATTGTCTGTAGCATGGGCAGTCCACAACAAGGCGAATAGGCCCGCGAAGAGCTTGAGGAAATGCATTTTTCCAGCGAAACAGCAGACCAATGGCTCCTGTGGTTTCGTCTCAGGAAGCCGTACAAGTTACTGATCAGCACATCCTCGAAGCACGACAAGCTATATAGCTATATAGCGGTATACCAAGCTTCATCAAGGCACGAACTCAATTCGCGCTGATCACACCCGTGCGGTCGTAGGGCGACCTCCCCCGCCCAGCCGACCCGCATGTCGAGCAATATATTTTCAATTTCCAGCAATCAGAAGGACGACGGACCAGGTTCGCACAGCACTAAAAGTCGTTAGGAGACTCGTTAATGTCGGTCAGGCCAAGGCGACATGACGGGGGACAGGATGTCGGCAGATCTTGCGCCGAGATCTTCGAGAATGGTCTTTGTGGGGTAATGAAACGCGGGGGGCGCTGGTGACGGTCATGACGGCGATGATCCCAGCTACTCTCGTGATAGCCGGAACCCCGGTATATGAATTATGGCGGCAGAGACTCTCCTTGCATTTCTTTTCGCCCATTCCATTCATCCGATGACCGTTACTCCGTCTGCGATATTACAAACGGGAAAACATTTCAGCATGTCCGTCGTTACGACGCACGCGTATCCGCCACGCAATATGCACTGATATTATACAGACATTATACACGTACATATATAAACATGAACGAACGTAGGTAGGTTCAGGGCGTGAATATTCTCCCCTTGGAATTGTAAGATATACGCATCTCTTAACTTAAACTTGTACCTTTTTACCCCGCCAAAATGAAAGCTTCGTCCGTCGTCTCGTCCTTGGCGCTCTTCGCCGGCTCCCTCGTCTCAGCGTCGCCGCTGGTAGGCCGCGCAGACAAGCCCGCAGCGTTTCTCCTGGCCGGCGACTCTACCACAGCCGTCCAGTCCACTGGCGGAGGAGGTATGCATTCTCCCCTAAAAACTTCGGGCAGCTCTCACTAACATATTCCCAGGTTGGGGCACTGGTTTCCTCGGCACCCTCACCAACGGCGCCGTCGGCACCAACTACGGCCACAATGGGGCTACTACCGTGTCCTTCGTTGAAGGCGGCGACTGGGCCAAGGTCATCGCCGATGTGAAATCCAAGGCGTCTACGTACACAACCTATGTCACGATTCAGGTATGCTTTCCCCTTTGCTGCATGCCCAGACAAAACCCATATTACACTCCACTAACAGCACCCAGTTCGGCCACAACGACCAAAAGGAGGCAGCCGGCATCTCCGTCGCGCAGTTCACCGCCAATCTCCAGAAACTAGGCGAAGAAGTCCGCTCCGCAGGCGGCGAACCCGT
>JPJU01001063.1:0-19168 GCA_000750735.1 Pseudogymnoascus sp. VKM F-4246
CTGTTGTGATGAGGTGGAGGAGGTTGAAGGACCGTCGATTGGGGGGTTGGATGCCATTATGTAGGTTGTTGTGGTGGTGATGTGGAGAATGTGGTTGCTGTGAGGGGTTGTTGAAGGCGTGGTGGGATGAGATGAGGGGTCGATATTATGAGTTTCGGCGGTCGCCGACGCCTGAGAATTATTGAGAACTCGAGCGGCAGTTTATAGAAGAACCCCAAGTGTAAGTTTGCCGCCTGCGTCTAGCCGCAACAACGCACGCTCCGCTATGAAGCAAGTACAAAAGGGAGGGGTGAGGTGTGTGAGGTGTGTGAGGGTTATAAATTATTTAGAGTACGATATTCCCCGGACTTGGAAATCCGCTACCCAGACTCAGCGTCATCCCGTTGCGGGTTAAGTTTAAGCCGCGGCCGATCTCCCAGGACGCGAAATAAAATTGCTATTAAACTCAATGAAGAGAGTGAACATGTGCTGTTTATTTAAGTTTAAATTTTTCTTAATAACAGCCCCATTGCAGCATACTCTGGAGCTTGCTGCTGCGTGCCCCTTACTTCCCCCCCTTCCATAGTTTGGGTGACACCAATTTTTGATATATTTTTTTGATATTCCAGAGTCTTTGAGAAGTAACCGGCTAATATCACAGTCTTTGTACACTAATCGTTACAGCCCCTCCGTTCTTTCCCCCCATATACATTCCCCTCCGTTTAGTTCGCGGTTGGGCGTGCTCGTGGCATGATCATTGCGCGCCTTCGTGCGTTGAGGTATGCCTCGGTCATGATGGGCGAGGAGTCTTGGCGAATGGTGCTACCGATACCCATGAAGAACCTAAATGAGAGAGATCAGTAAACCGTCGCATTCTGCGCATCATGATCAAACGTACCCAAAGGTTGCTCCGGATCCAGCCATGTATTGTCCCAGAGACCTCATCACGCCGTTCGGTCCAGCGCCGTAGCGCATAATGTTGACGCTTCCTGTTTGCCCAGTCAGATTCTGCCATTGTATACCCCTCGGGGGGGAGACTCACCAAAGATGAAGCCGATGATGACACCCACAGCTAAGCAATTGTTAGTCAGTCGTACGTGGTAGGGGGAGTTGCACACGCACTGCCACCCATCATTGCGCCCATCTTCACTGTTTGAACGTTAGCATCCGGGTGAGCTATGAGGGGGCGGTTAATACGTACGCTTGTCGATGGTCGACGGGCCGCCCATGTTTGCTCCTGCTGGGACGGGCATATTTGCGATATTATGTAGAAGATAAGATTGGAGAGAGAGAGGTCCGGTAGTATAGAAAGTGGCTTGTCAACGGCGATATACTATAGTAAAGGCGGCTTTGTGCTTCCCGGCAGGTCAACGGCCATTGCCGTTGCTTGGTGTTTGCGTGGTTGTCAAACATGGACCGTCACCTTTGACACCTCTGGTCAAACCCCGATTGGAACCAGCTATAAGCGCTCACTTATAATTCACATTCTATTCCAACGACAATCTTATATACTGCTTGCTATCCATATACCACCATGAGCCGCCCTCACGGCCATAGGGCCTCCTACGACAGGCCAGACATGTACGACGACCACCCCGACTCAGGCCACCAACAGGGCTACAACTACAGCCACAGCCCAGAAGCGCCGCACGGTAACGATGGTTTATTGCGGGACTACTACCACGAAGCACTGCTGATAATGGAGTTTTGAAAGATTACGCAAGGCCAACGACTACACACCGCAGCCCGACAGGCGACGCGCCATACGAGCGCCGTCCAGAGGCACCGCGATCCCCCCGCCGAGAAGGCCGGGGGCGCTACACCGATCGCGACCGCGAGGGCTACCGGTCTCCGCGACACGATCGCAGCCGGAGCAGGAGCCGCTCGCCATACTATGGCGGCGCGCCGAGCCGGACGGTCATAATAGATGGGCTGCCGGTGGAGATGACACAGGAAGACGTTGGCATCCCTCATCCCCCCTCTTCCGAGTTTATGCGCCATGTGTAGGCAGCTTGCATGCATGCATGCGCTGCTTGTTATCATCACCCTAAGTGTTCGTGAGCGATTGGTCTGGAACGCTGGCTAAGCATAGGGAATGGCCTTCTTGGCCTTTTGCGGATTTTACAGATTGCCGATGAACTGAAGACAAACTTTAATGCGGATGCCCTGGAGCAGGTGCGCTTGATAAGGGATAAACGGACTGGTGGGTGTATAACGTCTTTTTGGAGGGGACTTCTCTGATAATGTGGTGCAGGTCAATCGCGACAGTTTGCCTTTGCGAAGTTCGCCACGCTGAGAGATTCCAAAGCTTTCATTGAGCAGTACTACCCGTCGATACAGTTCCGAGGGTCATATGGACCGCCTCCGGCTGGCGAAGAGAATACCCGAGTCAGGGTGGCCTATAGTCGAGAGAAGGAGGATAGAGACCGACCTGGGAAGGGCGAGGGGGACTGGATGTGCGAAGTTGTAGGCCCAACCGGCACCCCACTGGAGAACAACATGCTGACTCCTTCCAGTGCGGTTTGGCAAATTACCAGCAAAGAACGCTTTGTTTTAGATGCCATGCTCCTCGGATGAGTAGGTATATGCCGGCTTTATGTTGAACGAAGCTGACCATATCAGGACCGAGCGCAACCGGTATAGTTGGAGTTGCCACCCAGGCCAATGTGTCTGCGTTTTCAGGGGTCACCACTACTGGAGACAGCGATGTGTCCCCTGACAACCAAGCCTCCCAATTCCTGCTCTTTAGAAATCTCGAGCCAGGAGTCACGGAAGAGTTGCTCGCCAAAGCTGTGGCCAAGTTGTACCGCGTGAAGGGTTCGACTACGCCGCCCGAAACGCAGGCAAACAAGAAGCCCAAGATGATGTCCACATCCACCGATGCAAATCTTGGCGCTAAGGAGGGCTCTTTGATGAGGGTCTTCGTGGTGCGAGACCGACAGACCAACGAGAGTTGGCGGTACGGTTTCGCCGAATTCGGCTCCGTGGACGACGCGCAGGCCGCAATGGCGAAGTACAATTCGACGGAAAAGTTCACCATCTCCTCGAAGCCCGTACTGGTCTCATATATCCATGCCGGCGTCTTTGTGCCCGTGCTACAGGCCCCGAGTGCAGAGTTTGAGAAGTTCACATTCAGCCCGTTGTCCAATCCGGCAATGAAGCTTATGTACTGGGATGAAGGCGCATTTGCCAGTGAGATGACGGTGGCGCGTGAAGTGTCAGCCGATGCCAGGTCGAAGGAGAACCCCAACGCGAAGCTGGCGGCAGCAGCTGCTAGTGAGGGCCTCCTTGATGCGTCAAAGGCTGGGGCATCAAAGAAACGGAAGGCTGAAAAGTCCTCCGAGGACGCTGCAGCTACCAAGAAGATTGTTGCGCCTCATCTGAAATTTTGGTCTAACCAGCACGCAGAATTGCACGGACTTCCAGCAAACGGTGCGGCAGAGCCTAGTGAGGCCAGTGCCAAGGAAACCCAACAGAATGATGCAGATGCACCACCCACCCAAACCTTCGCCGACCCAATCCGGAAGTGCTGCCTCCTCTGCTCGCGCCAGTTCAAGACCGACGCCGAGGTGAACAAGCACGAGCGCCTAAGCCAGCTTCATCGCGACAACATGCTCAAAGAGGACTTAGTCGAGAAAGCCCTGACAAAACTGGGGAAGCTCAACGACCCCGACAACTCCGCCTATCGCGACCGTGCTCAAGAGCGCCGCAAGGCATTCAATCAACCCAAGCAGCCCTCGTCACAGCATAAAAAGGGCAAGGACACAACTGCCCCGGTAGCTGAGGAGCCGCCGAAGCCAGTGCAGTCGAAGGGCGCGGCGCTGTTGGGTAAGATGGGGTGGACGGCTGGTGAGGGGCTCGGGGCACAGGGAACGGGCAGGACAGAGGCGATTTCCACGCACCTGTACGCGCAGGGTGTGGGATTGGGTGCGCAGGGCGGAAAGGTGGGCGATGCGGTTGAGGAGGCGAATCGAGCGACGGGGGGGTCGTATGCGGATTTTGTGAGCCGGGCGAAGGATAAAGCTAAGGAGAGATTTGAGCAGATGAGCTGAGATGGCTTAGTTTGTGATCTAGGTGGCGTTTCAGGGGGGGGGTCTGCGTTTGGCGCTCGGTTCGGGGGGTGTTTATAAAGTGGTGCTGGTGCATTGATTGTGCGCATCTAGAGAATGGACTTTGTTTTGTCTTCTGAATTGCCTCACTTATACTGTAACACGTGCTGTCTGCTCATGCCACCTTATCTCATTAGGTGTAGGAGGAGTTAAGTTGGGTTATAAAGGTTGCCCTCGCTTGGTGGTGGAGGAGAGGTGGGATGGGGATTGTTGTGGGCTTTAGCTGGAAACCAGGACATTGTTCTCATATTTACACCGGGCGACTGTTTTTGTTATCATCTAGAAACTCACGTGCAAGTCAAGACTCACCGAATATCACACACGCCACTGTTATTCAAATCTCAGTTTCGTATCTGGTCCCTTTGATTCTACATGTCCATAAATCATTTCCAACTTCGTCTCACCATAAACATCAAGCAAACGCCCATCTAACCCAGCCCCCCATCCCGTCACACTCTGCGACCCTTACCGCCTAACGCAAAGATCCGTCCGAATGACCCATTTCTCGCCCGCCGTCACCTCCCGCCCCTCATGCAGCATGCACTCATTTCCGTGCTTGTGCAGCAGCATCATGCCCGTCTCCAACTCCACCACGACCTCCTTCTGGATCGGCGAGTTCTTGAACGGCGGGTCGTCGGGGTAAAAGACTGTTTGGCCACCCTCGCAGCCTGTGGCGGGGGAGGTGAGGTAGAGGAGGAGGGTCCAGGTTGTTTTGGCAGGGGTGGGGGGTGACGTGGGGAGGTTGATGATGTTTGATTCGTCGTCTAGGCAGAGTTAGAAAGGGATAACAGCAGAGGGAGTAAGTTGGGGCGCACAATGTTGGTCAAAAAATTGGCCTGGTGTGTAACGGTAGATCCGGATCGAGGGGTTTAGGCCAACGACTTCACCGCCCCTGTTTGTGTTAGCAAGAGCTCTCTGTCAAATACGTCACGTGTGGAACATACCATAGCCTTCTTCTATCCTCAGGACTCATGGACTCTTCGTCTTCGTCATCTGTCTTCCCATTCACGAGCTCTCGTAGGCCGGTCTCAAGCCATAATCTGTTGGCGAACGCAGGGTCTTGGATCTGGAAGCGATCGTTGACGCGCACAGCATCGCCCTTTTTCGGCTTCCCTGGCGTCGTGACCAATGGCAGAGTTTTGAGGAAGGAGACGTAGTCTTTACACAGCGTCGACGTCCAGAAGTTGCGGGTGACAATGATTTGCGAGTCAACCATGGACTCTAGGTAAAGGTCGGACGCGGGGAGGAGGGGCTTGAATGGGGGCCAGTTTGGTGGGGGTTCAGATGGCGCGCTTTTGGCGGCGTTCTTCTTGGGGTTGGCATTTTTGTGTTTCATTCTTTGTATTTTGGCTGCAGGGTTCTTATTTTGTGATATGTCTTCTTTGATAGAAGACCCCGTTTATTTTGGGTGTGGCTGCATTCGTCAGTAGTGTCGAGTCGCACTTGACGTTGGATATTGCCCGTTGCGGTTAGTTTTCATGCGGCGTCGCGGCTCCACTAGAGATCGGACTTTCGATCGATTCAACCTGTCAAAAACAACGAGAACAATAAGCGCGAGTATGTTGATCTTTCAGCAGATATACCATATTTACAACGATCTACACTTCTAGATTGGTTCCTGGCGCCGAGGGAGCTGTACCCCAGTGTTTAAGCACTGTGATGACCACAACGTCACAGTTAATACTGGACATTTCAAAGTCGAGGTTATCTACAGTTATTTTAGGCGGTTATTGTAATTATATTTGGATTATGACGGCATTCCACATTCTTCTGTTACTTTCTTTGAATGGCTCTACCAGATCCCAGGATCCCACAGAAGAGATGTTTCCACGACTGGTTGCACGAGATAAGGGGCTACGAGACTCCTGGGTAGAATGAGCCTTGACAAACAGCTGCCAATGACAAATATGTCGTACATTGTCAACCCCCGGAAGGTGAGACAGAGAGACCCTTGAAGCCATCGAGAGTACAGTCTTTGCCGCCTTCTATACCTGGGCATGTGAGCGGATTCCAACTGCGGTGGCCGAAAGGGAGAACCTATTGGTCACACAAGGCACGGATGCCTCATATTTGGTATATTTGAGTTAGGTTATTGTTTGCACAGTGTAGTATTCTGCGGTTTCTTAACTACAGGTTGCTGCTGCCTTTACACTTTCTAAAATATATGCCGCGACTCAGCTTCATATTCTTCATTCCATCTTGGTTCAGCATACGATGTTATACACTAATATTTGATATCGGAGGGAAATGGGATCGCCCTGCATCCAACGTCTTTCCCATATTAATCAGCTATTCATCCCTTTGTCTAGACGTTACCTACAATTTACCCCTTGCGTTGGCATGGCCGCTATATATGCATTGTCCCTTTTTGGAGAGAATGTTAACCCCACTTGTATTCTGATAGATCCTGTTTTGATGGGAATCATGCATGTTGCATACTGTATACATTCCGCCACAATTTCGATCAGAGACGGAAAAGTATCCAATCACTCTATTCAACATATCATAGCACGCGATCGTTTAATTACATTGACTTCGACGGGGTTTGGGACAACCAAGGCACAGAACAAAGCCGAGAGAGCTCCCTATAAATTTACTGCCTGCCCCTAAACTTGTTGCCGCCCACAAACCGCAACACCACCATTGGCACAACACCCAAAAGGTGAAGCCCGCACCAACTACGCCTCAAAGTAAGCCTGCATCAAACCAACCCACCAACTGGATATAGTTGATTATTTTACATCTGCAACTCTTCCCTACAACACGTCTCTTTGCATCTAGTTCTTCCGGTCATTCACCACTCAGTTTCCCAGTTTGTTTATAACTAACTTCTACTACAGCATCCAAATCACAAGCAACCATTCACCATGAAGCTCGACACCATGGGAAGCACTCCGCGCGGAGTCTCATTCACAAATGCCCTGGTTCTGTTCTCCTTCCTAGCATCGGTTTTAGCCAGCCCCATTTTGACCACACGCGGACCCAACTGCAAACTAAGCACCTGTGAACTTGGCCGCCAATGCTTCAAAGCAGGGTCTTGTTTCGGTATCAACCTCTTCGACCCAGACTGGTCTCACTGTAAAATCTGTGCCTGCCCAAGCCAAGCATTTGGTGGACGTACTGATCCTGTAAGTCAAGCCACCTCTCCACACTAACAGCTCTTTTATTTTTGACCTTATGAGCAAGGGTTAATATTGGCATAGCAATGTGTAATGGACATTGAATGTCTCAATGTCCAACTCGGCAACAGGCCAGATCCTTGCGCCAAGAAAGCATCAGAAGCGGTTCCAGAGATTGCAAGCCGCGAGGTTGGGCCTCAGACGGGCGACGATGGCACAATTGACCCTTTCTCTGCCAAACCAAATATCAAAGCACCAGCCAATATTACTGCGCTTAACGATATCCTCAATTATCTCAAAAATTTGCCGGAAGGTTCCTCTATTGACCCCGAGGTTCTGAAAAAGCTCAGCGAGGCATTGCAAGCGGCTAATCTGAGTGGCCGGACTGCTATTGACCTTTTCTCCGCCAATCCAAATATAAAAGCACGAACCGATATTGCTGCGCTTAATGAAATCCTCAATTACCTCAAAAATTTACCGGAAGGTTCTTCTATTGACCCTGAGGTTCTGAAAAGGCTCAGAGAGGCATTGAAAGCGGCTAATCTGACTGGCCGGGCTGATATTGACCCTTTCTCCGCCAATCGAAATATAAAAGCACGAACTGACATCGGCGAGTTTATCGAGATCATTAAATACATCAATAGTTTGCCGGAGGGTGCTTCCATTGACCCCGAGGTTTTGAAAAGGCTTAGCGACGGAGTACCAGGGTCTAATATTCTGAATGGGCGGACTGATATTGACCCTGAGGTCCTGGACAAGCTCAGACAGTCACTGCCACCCACTCACGTTTTGAATGAGCGTACTGTCACACCCGAGCTCATGGAAGAGTTTGCTCGCCTTATCGACGACGGCCCAAATGGTCCTATTACCCCTGATGCCGCCATGATGGAGAGACTGAGGCCGATTACTCACCCTGGAGATTTCGAGGATACCATTGATATTGAAGTCCCAGTCAGTGTTGATCTCAAAAAGAGAGGTGGCTGCTACACAGTCGAGAACGGAGCTATAGTTGAAAAGCGCGGCGGCTGTGGAAATATCAATGATGACATTGATGTTGATATCCCGGTCAATGTTAATCTCAAAACGAGGGGTGGCTGCTACACAGTCGATAACGGGGTCGTGGTGGAGAAACGTGGCGGCTGTGGAAATATCGAGGATGCCATCGATGCTGATATCGCGGTCGACGTTGGTCTCAAAAAGAGAGGTGACTGTTACACAGTCGAGAACGGAGTCGTGGTCGAGAAGCGCGGAGGCTGTGATGGCAAGCTAGAGGAGTAGCCATTGCGTCTGATGGGTCGGTTCAAGGGATGGTAATCTTATCCTGGGGCGTGTGATGACAATTTCCATTATTGTGGCCGAGACACACACTTTGTGGCGTTTACTACGCTGTGTGATTTTAGAACAGCACCAAGTCTTCAAACCGGCAGACCTTGGTTCGTGTGGCAACGGAGCTGCTTCATCGAGTATCGCGGCGGCTGCGGATCTGTGGACCGTGTGGCTGAAGCTGGGATTGGAAAGCCTGTGGGTTGCTTTGTGAAGGTGGATGGGCTCGTGTATGCGAAGCCCGACTACAAGAGCGCAGAGGATTTGTACGGGCCACCATTCCCATGAGATGCCTAGAGGAATCAAAGTTGAGGACTGGGCGTATTTGCTTTATTCTACGGTACAGCCCGGTGGCCTCAGCTGGTTTGCTTTATTTCTGAGAAGATGGAACCTTCTATGCATTTAAGTTGAGAACACAATGCTACAAATAATGCAACAAATTTTCCCCGAGACAAACAATTCCCACATATTACCCACGAATGATAACGAGGCCAAACTTAATAACAGCACTATATATAAATGGTCATAAACGTTAAATACCCCACCGATATCAGCCGTAGCTTTAAATACATCAAATTGGTCCCCGCCATCCCAAGCACACATCCCTACATATGCTTCGCCGCACGAAGAGTCCGTAGAATCTCCTCCCTCTTCCAAGGCGTCACCTCGCTCTTAAATTCCAAATTCTTCCACTTCCCCTTATACGCCGGAGGCGGCATACCCCACGCTCCTCCCGCCAACAGCATCTCTACAATATCATGATGACCGGCCCGTGCAGCCTCCGTCAGTGCCGTCTTCCCCGACACAAGGAGATCAAGGTTTGCACCAGCATCGATGAGGGCTCGGCAGATGTCGGTGAAGCCTTTGAATGCGGCATGGCCTATAGGGGTCCATCCGTAGGTATCAGGATCATCGAGGTCGGCGTGGTATTCTAGTAGTAGCTTGACCATGGACAGATTCCCGTCAATGGTTGTAATTGCCAACACAGTCCTTTGTGTGTCTGCGGTCTTGAACCTCGCATCCGCACCAAATGCGAGGAGAAGCTGACACACCCTAACGTGCTCCGTGACGACCGCGACGTAGATGGGAGGGTGACCATCACTGTCGTTGATGTCTACTTTCGCGCCACGACTTAGAAGGAGCTCAGCAATCTCTTCGTATCCAAATTTCGCAGCGAATCCGACTGGGCTCGTTGATAATGGCCCATATGTGGCGTTCAGGTTTGCGCCGGCTTCAATGAGATCTCGACAGATATCAAGATGTCCTTCCACTGACGCAGAGCCCAGGGGTGTGTTCTCATCAGTTATGCCATCAACTGGGGCACCGCGCCTTAATAGTAGCTTCACTATATTCCGGCGGCCAAGTCGTGCTGCGTGACCAAGAGGAGTCATTACCGGGCGTGCGACCTCGGATATGAAGTCTGCTCCAGCATCAATCAAGTCCGAGCATATACCCTCATGTCCACCATCGACAGCACAAAAAATCGGCGTTTCACCATCTGTTCCAATGTGCGAGGCGATTGCCTTATTCCTAAGCAGCGTGTTGACGACGTCGCCATAGCCCTTGAGTGCGGCCCATTTCAGGGGAGTGGCTCCGCTCTTGGCCATTGCGTTTGGATCGGCACCTGCGGCGAGGAGAATCTTTACGCATTCGTTGTTCCCTAGTTGAGCGGCTTGATGGAGGGGTGTGCCGAAGCCTGGGAATGAGACGTCGACGGGGGCCTGCCTGTTGAGGAGGAGCTGTACCATCCTTGGTCTGCCATTTGCAGTCGCCAGGTGTAATGCGGATGACTGACCCCCAGTGTCCTCGACGTCTGCACCAGCATCGAGCAGGACTTTGGCGACCTTGAATCGATTATACTGAACTGCCATAAAGAGGGGCGTAAAACCAGTGGAGTCTCTCTCAGTTGGTGAAGCTCCATTGTCAAGCATAACCTTGACGGCATCATCTAGGCCGAGCTGGACCGCCAGCACAAGAGGAGTGCATCCCTCATAAGTCTTTCCGGTGAGAAGTTTAGGGTTGTTCGTCAGACGTCCAATCTTTTCCAAATCGTTTTCCTTAACCGCGCGAATAAGGCTGTTATCCGACCTCAGTATTTCAGTCTCGATGTACGGCAGGAATGGCTCGAGAGCTTCATGAGGCTTTACACCTCGTTTGACGAGTAGAGAGTTGTGTATCTCGCAATTGGGGTCACTGGCAGCGCAGGACTGGCACACGATGGTGTTTTTGTGCTCGTCCGCTTTGTCTTTGTCGCTGTCATCGTCTCCAGATTGATTATTGACCGCCATGTAACAATAGTAGTGGAATGTCGAGTCTGGAATACTATCGTCGCACCGACTGCATATTGCTGTGGCCGGGGCGTGGTCAGGGTCAATTTCATATTCATCATCCATATCCTCCTCCACAGTGACCTCGGCTTTGTCCAGGAAGACTGGGGCCTGAGGTGGCGATGGCTCTGAAATTGCCAAGGTTGAGATATCAGGCACTACGTTGGCAATATCATCTGCCTTGCCATGTGCTTCGGAGAGATACTGGTTGCTGATTGCATGGTTCTTTCCGCGGTCATGCGTTGGGGGCGATTGGGCCTCCGGTTGAATGAAGTGGCTGGCGTCATAGGTCGGGGTCGTCGCACGATCTACGGCCGCATGTCGGTCTGGGTAAGGGGCAAGGGTTGGGAGCTGTTGCTGAGGTATATACGGTGCTTGGGCAGCGTCGATTTTGCCTTGGAAGTATGGAGGAGGGATGGCATGCATATAATTTGACATAGCTCCCGAACCACCGTGTGTCATGTCCTAGTTTGGTATCAGTTCCCTTTCGCTTCATAGAATACGAACTTAAGAAATCTTAGATGGCTTACCTTGCCACCACGGGGGTATTCAAAACTTACATCTTTCCCCGCTACTATCCTAGCGGTGCTCACGAGACCATGCTTGATGGCGGATTTGACAGTAGGATATATTCCACCCTCTCCCTTTTTGAGCTTTGCAATTTGAGAGTGGTCACAGTCAACAGACACACACTTTTCCTTTCTGTAGTCAAGTCGTGCCGAATTTGGTCCAACCATTATCACAGGAGGGCCCTCTCGTCTCCATATACCATCGGCGCCCTGTATCCAATTTAGCTTGTGAGAACCTTGCCCAGCAATATGTGACATACCTTGACCACAGTCTTTGTGGGCCTTTGTTCGTAACATGTTAAGACGTCGATATTGTCCTCTACAATGTCTCGGAACCTATTGGTGAGTTCCCTCAGCGTTGGCGAGTTGTCCTTGAGCTCATTTATCATGCCCTCAGTCGCCTGGCCCATAACCAGCGTCTGCAGTGCGTCGATATTGAGCCCTCTGTGAGGTGCAGCTAAGAAGACGATGGCGCGAACTGGAAGGCGGGACATTGGACTAAAGCTTGTCAATGGCATATCCATCACAGCACTGTGTGCTAGAAACGGGTATTTAACTTACATGCCCATCGGGCCAATGCCAGTAAGTGCCTGTTCCAGTAAGAAAATGACCAAAATATATAGGGTTTTTTGAGGCTCGACGCATACCTTCTTGATGATTAGACATCCTAAACTGTGTCCAACAAATATTATAGGTCTTTCGTAGTCAGCATTTTTATCACTCGTTCTGCCGTGCCATGGCCATCACACACCTGCTTTCACACTGTAGTAGATACGTCAGTATAGTTCCCAAGGTGCACCGCATGGGTTGATTCACTAACCTCAGACGCATCTCTCATATCAACAAGCTTATGAACAAATTTATTCGTATGATCCTCCAACACACTGATAGAGTCGCTCTGCAACGCAGACTGATATCCATACGTCAAGATCCGCGCATTCGGCGCGTCCTTGGGCAGGTAGTCGCGCAACCACATGCGCTCATCGGAATGGCTCCATGACCCATATGCGTGGCCGCCTAGGCCGGTAACGGCGATGATACTGAGAGCAAGTCAGTCAGCACAGCGACGGTTTGCGGGGCATACGCGGCAGGCGCGGAAAACCACAAAAACTCACTCTGCTGCAACGGGGCCCTTTTCCTTGGGAGGCACATAGAGGGGCGTGAAGCCGTAGAACTCCTTTGAGAGCGTCAAGGTATCGTCGTTCGCGAGGCGCAATTCTCCCTTCTCCGGATCGCGGGGTCGGAAGAAGATGGTGGCTGTCCAGTCGTCCTCGTCTGGATCAACGCTGTCGCATGAGGGGCACAGAGATTTGACTTTGATATCGTCCTGGTGCTCGCGGTAGAAATACTTCTCGACGAGTTCCTCCTTCGAGGTTCCCGGCGGAATATTCTCAACGCGATAAGTCAACGCCTTGACGCGATGGTCAGCCATGATGTCGGGAATCACGCACAAGCACTGCACTCCGGGGGAATAAAAGGTGTGTGATAAGAGTGTGTGCACACACTCAGCACACCCACCTATACTTATTCAATTTATTTATATGCTACTACTACTACTACTACTGTATTATGCATGGGCCCAAAACACCGCGACCTGGCTCAGCCGCTATCCTCAGCCTTGGGTGCGAAACATGGACCCCGCGATTAGAGTATGCCTGCCTTGCCTGCCATGCCGGCCGGCCGCGCGAAGGATTGCATTGTGCCGCTGGTCAAGCAACCCACGAGGGGGTGTCTGACAGGGCTTTTTTGGCCGTCCAATCGCCCCCATCGCTGCACACACTGATTATCGAAAATGTTCCACTGGCGTTATGGGCCTGCGGAACACACTGCCCACTTCATTGGCTCGTCGTCTGAAATATAAATATCACGCAGTCATGCATAGTGGGGGGTCTGCTCGTCAGAACAAGCATTGTTTCAAGAAATACACTGGTGTCTGTCTGTCGCCCGGCTTTAGTCAATCGTATCATTCAAATTGCGTGGTCTATCTCTGTCTGGGACCTGCACCAAAAATACTACCCCCCCCCGGCGTACTGTTTCCCCATGGAGATGTTGTCGCCAGAAGGCCGACTAGAAGGCCGAGAACGCAAAAATTACGCTCCGGCCTGCTGCCATGTGTCTTGCGCGTTTGACGCACAACAT
Organism: Pseudogymnoascus sp. VKM F-4246; assembly: GCA_000750735.1. Lineage (NCBI taxonomy): Eukaryota > Fungi > Ascomycota > Leotiomycetes > Thelebolales > Thelebolaceae > Pseudogymnoascus > Pseudogymnoascus sp. VKM F-4246. The sequence goes on from JPJU01001063.1 coordinate 13,566, forward strand.
TAGGTTCACAACAATGGGTCTGGTCACGGCTACGGTTTCCTTCCAGAAAACATCTTTGGATCACAATCAAATTCCATATGCTACGGACGCCGCCTTGCCACCCATCCAAAGGACCCAGCCGCAGTATAGCGAAAGTTTCTGCAAAGGGCTTCCAAAACAAACATCAATTATCTACGTTGCCCCCGACCGACTAACAGGTATAAAACCCCCTCCCTCCCCCAAACACGCCGACAAGGTAGGCCCTAATGTTATATCCACTCCCAGTATATTCACAGACTTATAAAGAGAGAAAAAGCAATCCCCGGAACGCGCCGGACCGTGCTCCGGCCCGTCCCCTAAAACGCCGAACCTGCAATGCACGCGTGCATGCTTTAAAACAATCATGACAAAGGAAATATTCGCCGTGCTAATGAATGAATGCTTGACGCCGGCTCGATTACGTGAATTTGTTGTGGCTCAAAATACTTTGAAGAATCATCGCTCGCCTTTCTGCCACCCGTTCATGTACGCCATCAACCCCATGCCGAGAAGAACGACTCCAATCATGGACGCGTAGGGTGCTGAGTGTTCGAGTAGTCGCTGATCTTGGCCGCTGGTGTGATGTTGTAACGCGATGGAAGGCTGGCTCTCTGGAGGTTTTGTTGTATGCGTCGTCGATGCGGCACCGTTTTGGCCAATATCTTTTGCCGCCGGCGGCAGATCTTCTGCCTCTTTCTCTGACTCGGCAGTTGACAAGGCCGCTGCATTCGCGGCAGACAGTGCTGCCTTGGCACGTTCAGCGGTCTCATGTCTTGCCTGCTCATCCGCTCTGATCTTCTCGACCATCTCTGCCAATGACTTCCTGCCATCATCCCTTTCTGTTTCTGCGGTCTCTGCACGCTGCCTATAAGTCTCCATTTGCGACTTCATTTCCCTCATTTCAACCATCATCAGTTCCAGCTTCTCCTTGAGAATATTCGTAGACGCCTCCACATTTTCAGCGCTCGAGGCAGTCGACTTGGCCTCTCCTGCGACTGTAGATGCCAGACCGACGACCTCTGGCGCGACCTCCTTCGGTGGTTCAAACGCCTCTTCGACTATAGAGCCGCCCTTGGCAAACCCATTCACATGTATCCTGGTTGATTCCTCTTCGAGCCTCTTCGCTAATTCCTCGGCGGCCTGCCTTGCCTCCCGCTCCTCGTGAAGCATCTTTTCTAGGTTGCGCATTCGCTCACTTTGCTCATCAATCTCTCGCTTTGCTGATTCTAGCGATTCTATGAGAGCAATAATCTGGCTTGGGGATTCTTTGACTGGAGAAGCTGACGTTGCAGATCGTGGCCGTTCGGTATTTGAGCGCTTCAAAGATGTCTCGGATGTCTGTACGCGAGGTGCATCCGGCTTCTCTGGCAGCGGCTGCTGTGGTGGTGGTGCAGGCGGGTCGGAGAAACGCGGCTTTGCATCAATCTTAAATGAAACTCCATTGGGCTGGAGGGGCTTAATAGGCTCTTCGGGCTTCTCTTCTTCTTTGAACATCTGCTGCGTAACCAAGGTGTCCAGGAACGACTCGGTACGAGACAGGTCGTTATTCTGTAGCTTAGCTTGCCTCACCTCATTCTGAATATTGGTTAGCTTAGATCTAGTAAAAATAGGAGTATACCCACTGTTAGTCTCTTCATAATCTGCTCGGTCGTCACAGGCGTTAACCAGAAGTTCATTGGACGTTGTGCGGCTTGCATTGCTCCCGGGCCTGGTGCACGCCCGTTGCTCATAATCGATCCTTGACTGTTTGTTCGGCCTCTGATCATTCCATTCTGCGAGGGAAGCATGAGGACTCCATTTGCAGGGTCCAGATCGCCAAAGTTCATATCCAGGACATTATTCGTAGCGCCGAGGAAACCAGCGTGCTCTACTTTTGCCGCAACCTTGTGATGGACTACCGTCTTCTGGTCCTCGCTCACTATATCGATTCCCAACTCGAGATGGTCCTGGGTCTGAAGTTCGTGGGGTTCCGAGTCTCGGTTCTCGGGTGAAAGCCGCGCACCATTGACAAACGTCCCGTTCGAGGACCTGATATCACGAATCCAGACCTTGCCGTTTCTATCTGCCCAGATCTCTGCATGCTGCCTTGATAGGACCTTGGAGTCAAAGAATCCATTGCTGGCGGTCGGAGAAGACTTCGCATTTGTTTGTCGACCAATACGTAAATTGTCTGGGTAATACGGAACGGTGATTGTTTTGCGTTCAAACGTCCCATTCATCGACAATAGGTATAATACAGGGTTTCCGTCATTGGGGGGTGCACCGGCTCGGGCTCCATTCTGCTGTTGAGACGGTGTTTGAAGGTTTGACGGGAGCACAGAGTGTTGTTGCTGCTGCATCGACGATATGGACGACGCAGCAGAGGCTCCATTTGGAGCAAGAATCGACTGGGGACGCGCCGATGTGACTCCGGACACCGGTTCTGACTTGCTAACAGGCCATGGCCCAGTTCTTTGTGGCTTTTTCCGCGTTCCCGTGCTCGACCACGTACCGACGTCACTCACGGGAGTCAACGTGCCGGTCGATTGTTGGGAGGTATTCGACATCGTGGACGTACTCGAGGACGAGGTCGACGAGTTAGAGGAGAGAGAAGATGATGAATTGGCGCGCTGTACACTCTTTCGCGGCATGAACATTCGAGCGACTTCGTCGGGGTTCATAGAATTGAGGGCTCCTTGACCATTAGAACTCCATTGCGTCCGATTGAGTGGTTGCTGGAAACTCGGTGGGTTCGCAACTGCCGTCATCTGTGCTCCTATCGAGAGAGTGTAATGACAGGTATATCCTAGGAGAAGATTCCTCCGGCGCGTTGTCGTGTGACCACGGTCCTTCTCATTCGCGTCGTCGTCGGAGACCCAGCAATGCCGTCTTGAAGCTCGGGTGATGTGATATACAGATGCGGTCTTTGATACAGCGATATACGGGTTCGATTTGGTCTTTGAGCAGCGATGGGGAGGCGGAAGATGAGGCTATTCGAGGAAGATCGTTCTTGGTCAGCCAGGGGGGCTATCGTGCGACGGCAACGACGAGGGTGGGGGCGAACGTCGAGACGGAGTCGATAGCGTCGAGTGCACGGGTCGATGAAGTCAGTGCGAGGATTGAGCCGCGTCTTCTAGCAGCAGAGTTGTCGCTGGGGGTGTTGTTGTCGATGGGATATTTATTTGTCTGATGTACGGGAGTAGTGTCGCTCCACTTGTTCACTCTGTGAGGAGGTTCGCCAAGACTTGTTGGTAGGCGACCAAAGCTGTAGAACAAGTACCTGCACGACAAGTACTGCACAAAGACATACGTGTGATCAATTTCTCATGTTAGGTGACCGAAGCTGGTCGCGCTTTGAGATATATGGAAAATACAGCTTCAACTCTACATTTATTGTATCTAAATATTTACACATTTACGTCTTTACGTGAAATTAAAACTTAAAATTGTTTAGGGGTTTACTATCGTTAGGTTAGAGCAACTACCACGACTACCACCACCCGAAGTTCTCTTCCAAGTGGGCGCTTACGGGCAAAGTTGCGTTAGTGGCCTTAATGGCGACCCGAATAGCACAAAGGCCTAGAAAGCCGTACAAACCAGAGCACAAGCCCAGGCCATAAAATGGTCCGAGCGTTTGGGGGATTACCATGATCTCTACAAAGTAACCATGTACTCTAGTACCACCACTCTCCCGCTTTACCCCCCCCACCAAAAAATAGGCCGCCGTTAACCAATGAATCAGGCTGCAGGATAATATATATATTTATGATTTTGAGGGTTGGGTTTGACGTGTACGACAAAATATTACTCCAGCCCGACTTCTTTGTCTTTATATAGAAGTCGAACTTCCAAGGCCCACTGCTTCGAAAGCACACGACTTCGCCGCCCTCATTCCCCCCAAAACGACCCCGCTCCCAGCGCAAAAATGGGGCAAGATTCCTCCCACGAGCTGGTCGACGAGGCCCAGCCCACTAAGACGCTGAAGGACCGCACCATTGGATCCGTGGCCGAGCACCTCAAGTCCGACAAAGTCAGGCGCATAGTCGTCCTGACCGGCGCCGGCATCTCGACGAGTGCAGGGATCCCCGACTTCCGCTCCCCAGACACAGGGCTGTACTCGAACCTTGCGCGGCTCAACCTGCCCTACCCCGAGGCCGTCTTCGACATCTCCTTCTTCCGCGAAAACCCAGCGCCCTTTTATATGCTCGCGCAAGAACTATATCCGGGGAAATATAAGCCAACGGTGGCGCATGCGTTTATTGCACTGCTGGCGAAGAAGGGGAAGCTGCACATGCTGTTCACGCAGAACATAGACTGTCTCGAGCGTGCGGCGGGAGTCCCACCAGCAAAGGTAGTCGAGGCGCATGGCAGCTTCGCCTCGCAGCGGTGCATCGATTGCAAGACCGAATACCCAGACGAATTTATGGCAGAGTTTGTCAAATCGGGGGACATTCCGTATTGCGAAGACCAGGCCTGCAATGGGCTTGTCAAGCCTGATATCACATTTTTCGGGGAATCTCTACCCCAGAGATTCCACATGAACACCCATGTCCCGTCGCAGGCAGACCTTATGATTATCATTGGGACGAGCCTCACCGTTCACCCCTTCGCATCGCTGCCGGATATGGCGCTCGAGGGAACCCCAAGGGTCTTACTAAACATGGAGAGGGTTGGGTCCCTAGGTGGCAGACCCGACGACGTCCTTCTGCTCGGAGACTGCGATAGCCAAGTCCGGAAATTAGCAGACGAGTTAGGCTGGCGAGACGAGCTCGAAGCTCTCTACAAAGAGGTCGGCGGCCCCGCAGCATCAAGGGAGCCCGTGGCGCCTGCTGCCCAGCAAGAGGCGCTCGAGGACGAGATTGAGAAATTAACGAGCGAAGTCGATCACGCTCTCAAGCTCTCGGATGGTCATAAGAATTGGCTCGAGAAACACCTTTCCGAGAAATCAGTAGCTGGAGCTCCCGTCGAGGCCGTGTCACAAGTGGATGGTGGAATAGCACAGAGACGAGACATTGAGACGTCGGACGTGGAGACGCGAGCCGAGGACAAGAGGAGTGATCTGGTCTCGGGAGGTGGTAAAACGGGCGACACAACCTTAATAAGTTCCACAGTGGAAGAGGCGGATGCTCAAAAATCGAATTTAGAAGCTTCGCCGATGAAAGAGGTGGAGGAGAATGCTAGTACGCCTAGTATACCGCTACAGGATAAAGAGACACCGGTAGAAATAACTTCGTCGGAGTCAAAGGAAGATACTGCTCACCCTACGCCTCCTGCAGATTCCAAATAGATAAGAGTTGGCCGTCCTTGGTGCTGGGTTAGAGGAGTTTGGAGCGCTTTTATGATACACGATCAAAAAACTATAGAAGGCGTTATATCGTATATTCACGAGGGTTTAGATTGTCCACACATATATAGATCAAAAAATTCAAAGTCCCAAAATGGCCAGCTAGCTAGCCACCCACATCCGTAAGTCTACAAGTGTTTTATAATCCAATAAGTCAGTTGCGAGCCCATATACAAAGGCCCCCATATACAAATACAGTATCAGTAAAAAACCTTGACGAAAACCCCGGCTTCCCATATCTTTGCCTCTGCCCCCCCCCCTT
>JPJU01001065.1:0-33636 GCA_000750735.1 Pseudogymnoascus sp. VKM F-4246
GTGAGCGGATTTTGATTGTGGATTTGTGTTTGGGGGGTTTGTTTGTTTGTGGTTGAGTTTGGGTTTTTCGAGAGAAATGAGCGTGATGACGAAAAGATGAACGACGAAGCGAAATGGCGCGAATAGATTGCATGTTTGCAACACACGCAGTTTTCTGATCAAATCGATCAGAGCTGAACGGACGAACGAACGAACTGATATCGGAGATACCCCAATTGTTTCAACACTATTATCGGCAAGGGCGGGTTTTTTTAAAATGGGGAAAAGGAGGTGGGTCGGCTGAGCCCTGATTTACAGCGATTAATGAATGTGATGTTTTTGGATTTTTGGGGGGATGAGAGTTAACTTCATTTTTGGCGGTGGAGTTTTTGGGGCGTTGGGAGGGGTTTGAGGGATGGTTTTTTTAAGAGATATGAGGATATGGGGATGGAGGGTTGTTTTAATTGTAGCATACAATAATTAATACATCTAATATGTTGACCTAGTCGATATGGTATCCGCGGGCACCCTGTCTGATCTCGTCGTGTCTCTCGCGTGGAAGTGTCTCTGCGATACGCCGTTCATTCACAAAAAAAACACCATCTTCGCCCTGTACTTTACCTGCCAGGCCGATCTCGAGAATGTCGCATCAGCGGCATTAATCCAGTGCGCTCCTGGTTTGCTCATGGTTCTGCAGTCCGACACCCCGCCCACTATCGAGTACTTTAAGTCGCTACGATGGGGAGTCTACGCTGTTGTGTTGAAGGCGGGCTGTCGGCCTGTGGCGAGAAGTGAGAAGTGGGAGATGAGAAGTTCCTAGCGGTGACAACACAGCACAGCACCAACGAGAACTCGCGGTCAATGAGAATGGCATATTCTCGATAATAGATATGCTCTTGACCTTTCAAGGAGAACACGGCCAGACCGATAAAGTCCTTTTTTGAAGATAGCAGCGTTTGCGAGCAATACGACCAGGTCGAAAAGGGCCCTTTGGGCGGCAATGTTGGACTGGAACAGTTGGCGGATGGCGGACGGCGAGAATGTTGAAGATGAAGAATGAAGAGGTTGGGGGTGTGGGCGATGGCGAATATAAAGTGCCATTGTCGAAACTCATTGCGAGGGAAGGTGCTGCCAGACACGGTCGCATCAATGTGAAGTTGTACCCAGATGGAAGGTGCTTTTTGCAAGGGATTCCATCCTCCCACCGAGGGGTTTGCAGGCCTGTTCGAGGTCTTCGGTAGTAGCGGCAGTAGCTAGCCTCTCTTCGAGGGATTCTCGAGTCTCGGAGAGTGCAGATGAGGTTGCAAGGGAATCCATCCTCCCGCCGAGGGATTTACAGACCTTTTCGACGTCTTCGGTGGTAGCGGCCAACACAACACGGCCACCGTGGCGCTATTTTCTGCAATCTCGAACGCAGGTTGGGCACCTTCATAGCCCAGAAGACGTAGGTCATGTTGCCTTAGAGGCGAAAAGGTGGAGTCGCTACTGTGGCATTATATAGACTGCTGGGCTTGGGTTTGGGGAAGTGAGGTTTTGATAGGTATTTTGGTTGTGTAGGGGGTTGATGGGAATGGAAGGCTCTGGGGTTCGTATTAGAAGGGGATATGGATGGAAGCTTTGGTTGCTCGTAGTCGAGGGAGTGGGATAAGAGTGTTTGATAGTTTATGCGGATATGAGAATATAAAAGAAAGCGAAGATAGAGGTAGCTTCACTGTACCTGTAAATATTTATATAAACTATGGCACATACCCACAATACTACTCACAACCAAACCCTAGCTGAGTCACACATTTCACTGGCATCGGTCCGTTCCGCCAAAGCCACCAGTTAGCCACGTTCACCTCGTCTATTTAATCCGGCACGTTGGCCGTGTCGTCTGCGCGATCCAACGCATCAGAGCTATTTGACCCAGTTAACATAGGCTAGCCTGTCCGCCTCATTTGCGTCTTCCGCGTCAAGCACATTCTCATCCACGCAATGAGTTTCGTCTGCATTGTCTAGCCCGTATCTGCCGTTGTCACCTAGGGGTTCTTGGCACCGAAGCTGCTGCTGCTGTCACCGCCGGTTCTCACCGCCGCCCTCACGGCTGCGGCAGCGCGGTGATCCACGCCGGCCACGCAGACGAACCACTAGGGCCGGTTTCAAATATGGGTATAAATTGTCGTCGTTGATTGAGTCAACGCAGATGAGGCCACTGCCATATTCGCGATGTTCTTGATACCGTGGGTTTTATGCTGTGAGAGTGGTGGGTGAATTGGTCATGGCAGCTGATGATGGGAGCCGGTGATGTGTTGCGGTCCATTTTATAGAAGTGTTTGAGATGTATCATTCGTGGGGGAGGAGTGGGCTAGAGTCCATTATTATACTTCTCGTCACACTTCAAAGTATGAGAATAAACATTCCCGTGCAGGCACAATATACGAAGCCGCCATCCCCGCCCACACGCACTTCTCGGGAAGCCTATCTAGACAGCACGTACAACCAGTGAGCAGGGATACAGGCAGGCCATATTCAAATCTTGGCAGGTAATGTAGCCGTTGGTTTCTGGTCACGAAGGCCTGTGCTGACTCCGCGGTTGGGTCTGTGCTGACCGAGTAAAGTGATGCGTGAATAGCGTGGGGCGCGAGAGAGGTGAACGTGAGACTGGTGAAATACGGGCTTGACAGCAGCATAGCTCGATTGTGAGAGCTTTGGTGACGAGAGATATCTGTGGTTGGAATTTGTGGTGATAGATTTTACTACGCCGAGACGCAGCTTGTGGGGGAGCTTCTCCGTCACAAGTTTCTCTTTGGGGCGTTCCTTATAGTTTCGTCGTTGTGACTCTTGTTCTTGGGTATGACCTTGCCTATATATCTCCATCTCGGCGGTAACGCTGCATACGAAGCCGCTTTCTCAATCCGCCTCCACGCACAATACCTCGCTTTACATTAGTTTGGTTAGCCGCGCCGCTGTTGTCGTGCACTTTTTGGAATACCACTGTTCGTGAAAGGTTCTATTGGTCGAATTTTGCTGCTGTGCAGCACAATCGCGTGTTCACACGGCTTTACTGGACTGATGAAGATAAAATGCAGCATCCCTGCCACATGCTCACTTATGTGCATGAAGACTAGGCTGTGCCGCCTCACGAACTCGAGAAGGATTCCCCTCATACCCAACGCCATCGTGATCTGCTTTGACCTATCTTTTGTCTCCGAAATGACCATCGCAAAACACATTTGCTTTGGATTCGCGGGCTATTCGTCATGAAACGACTTTTCCGCCGCTCTGGTCCCAATCCTCAGTCTCCAGGCCAGGCACTCGAGGCTCCTGCTCCCACGACCAAGTCTTCAAATGGGTCCCTTGGGCCCGTTATTGTGGCAGATGTCGCAAATGCTCAAGTGGAGTGAGCATTAACATGAGAGACTCAATGATTATGTTCTAACCTACATCCCAGCATAGTCTTCCTTCACGGTCTCACCGGTCATCGAGAAAATACCTGGACTGCCACAGGGGATAAGGAGCCATGGCCAAAGGCGCTCCTCCCCAAAGACCTCCCGACTGCCAGGATCATAATGTACGGCTATGACGCTGATGTGGTCAATTTAACTCGCGTTGCTGGTCAGAATACTGTTCGGGAACATGCTACGAACTTGATCAACGAACTGGCAGCACACCGTATGAACGCTGTTGGACGACCCATTATTTTCGTCGTGCACAGCCTTGGGGGTATAGTATGCCAGGATGCCCTCCTTGTGTGTAACAATCCTCACGAGGACGCTCAAACCGATATCCTTTCATCAACCTGCGGTGTCGCTTTCCTCGGGACTCCGCATGCGGGGTCTGGTATGAAATCCTTTGCAACGGCGCTGGCAAATATAGTCAGTCTGGTCAAAAAACCGAATAAAAAACTCCTCGAAGTTCTCGGCAAAAACTCCGAGGTTCTAGCAAACATCGAGAATGGATTCTTGACTATGGTGCAAAGGCGGCTAGTAGACCGCCAAAGTGGTCTGAAGCCAATTGCGCTTCATGCTTTTATCGAGGAACTACCTGTAGATTTTCTGAAGCGTGTAAGTTTATGTTACACCAAACTCCAACGATGCGCTAACACATATCAGCGCGTTGTTGAACCTGATTCAGCAAAAATCCCTGGCTACAATTTCGATACCATTCACGCTAATCACATGGAGATGACTAAATTCCGCACGGCGTCTGATCCAGGATACGGAAAGATTCTGAACAGGCTCAAAAGGTGGATTGGCGACGACGGTACTGTACTACCAAACCAGTTGTAGATAGGCCAAAATAGTATAACTGACCCAATTATTCTCATCAGATGTTTCGGCGTTGTTGCAGTACGCAAATAATTTACGACTTAAGTTTGCGACACTCTGTCCCATTGAGGAGCTTGCAAAATCAGACCCCCCGGCCTCAGCAATGAACCTATGCAAATCCTCCAGTATCAAGCCTTCTTTGGAATGGTTTCTCCACAGCCCCGAGTTTGAAACATGGACCTTTGGACAGTCAAAAAAGATCTGGCTCCATGGGGAGCACAGCGACGGAAAAACAGTCACTATGTCCTACATAGTTATAAATTCTTCCCAGCTAATTCCATTTAATGGCGACGGGAAGTCTCCTGTGTCTATATTCTGCTCACGCAATGATTCCGAGGTAGGGTTGTTGGTTTGCATTGCACTCCAACTGCTTCAATACAAAGCTCGAGCCATAGCCTCCCAATCAAGGTTTCCAATCTCAAAGTCTCACCCTGAAGGTGGGCGACTGGGTTTCAACCGGCTTCTGTGGGGGTTAATAAAAGATTTGATTAATGGCAGTCAAGAAACAGTTCTTATTATTGATGGAATCGACAAGCTCGAATCCTCTGTTAGAGCATCATTTTTGGATAAGTTCGGTAGGATTGAGAAGGAAGCTCTGAAAAGAACTGATTTGCGGGTGATAATATCATCCGAAAAGCTCGACGATATAGGAATTGCTCTCAGTCATTATTCAAGCATGGATAGAGAACGGGAGAGGAGAGGTGAGTAGCTATCCCAATCTCGGTAATTGAGAAGTTGCTAAGGAGCCATTGGAGAATGTCTAAAGGCACTCGAATTCAACGAATGGAACGCACGAGAAATTGGTGTACAAGAAGTCGAGAAGACAGGTAGGAAGTTTTTTCGTAATGAAGAATACCTCAGTTGGACCAAATCCAAGAGTTCGTCCGTTCTGTGGTTAGAAGGGAAACCAGGAAGTGGAAAGTCGACCCTTGTAAAATTCATGGTGGATAAACTGGAAAGGGGTGCCTTTCTTCGGGAACAAAGACGGAGAGGCCGTTTGCAAGAGAGAGACTCCCCGCGGGAAAGATACTCCTCGCAAGAAGGAGATCTCTCACAGGAAAGAGACTCCTATCAGGAAAGAGACTCCTATCGGGAAAGAGACTCCTGGTCAAAGGGATCTTCTTCGCAAGAGAGGGATCACTCATCAGTGGAAATTGCCCCTGACTCCTTCCAAAAGAGATCCGCCTCGGCCGACAGATACTCTTTACCTGAGAGGGACCTCTCGCGAAACAACTCACGGAAAAGTAAAAACGATTGGGTTCCCAAAAACCCCGCAGATAAAAGTACCATTGTTTCAAGATTTTATTACAGTTTTCGAGGCGGCAGCGCCCAGACTAGCCACGAGCTTATGGTTCGATCAATTGTCTACCAGATCTGGAGCGAGAACAGCAAACTTTTCCCTCTCATTCGAGATCTTTACAGAGAGCGGAATACAGAGTTTCCTACGTCAAATAGGAAACCCCCGTTCCATAGCTACGAGGATCTTAAGTCAGTCCTGAAATGCCTGCACGAAATTGACTTTACTTTGACTGTTTTTATTATCGTTGACGGAATGGACGAGTCCAACGATAACGACAGAGTGGATGTTCTTAAATTTCTTCTTGACCTTACGACTACGAATCCGAAGAGCCCTTGCACCATTAAGGTTTGTATTGCAAGTAGGCCAGAGAACGTTATCAACTCACGGTTAAGGCTTGTTTCACATCACATTAGGCTACAAGAAGAGACTGAATGGGATATCAGAGCTGTTATAGAAGGTTGGATTGAACGAATGGTATCAGACAGTGGATGTGGTGAGGATACTTTACTAGAAGTCGGTGACTTCATTACGAAACATGCTGATGGAGTTTTCATGTGGGTCACGCTGGTGTTGAGGGATCTGGAACAGTATATCGAAGATGGTGGCTACACCAAATTAACATTGAACGCTAGGCTACGCAGTCTTCCCAAAGAGCTTGGGGGGGAAGATGGCTTCTACAGGGCCATTGTAAATTCATTGGTGGAAAGGTACAAAGACGATCCAGAGCAGCAGGAGCGAGGTCGACGAATATTAGCCTGGGTAACTTTTGCAGAACGGTCTATATCAGTCATGGAACTCCAAGATGCTCTAGCAACACCTCTTAGGCTAGATGGAACGGATTTATCGACATATGTTCTTGAAGACAACAGACCTCATCAATTAGACAAGGCAATAATGACAGCTTGCGGGGGTCTAGTTGAGGTAGATTTGCTATTCTTTGTGTATGAGCCGGCTAATTCACGCCCTAATAGATTATAGATGCGCCCTTCTACCCAATCATACAACTCATACATGAGACTGCGAGAGAGTTTCTTCTGTATAAGGGCACACTTGCTGGACCGTATCATCTCCAAGAAGTTCAAGGGGATATGGAGATAGCAATGTCGTGTTGCCGATATCTCCGTATCGTCTTTCACCCAGATATTCCACCACTAAAGGCGACGGCAAACTCGCCAGAAGTCGAGATACCGCAACATTTGATGGAGAAGCCACTACTCATGTATGTGTTAACAAACTTCCAGGCGCACATAGATCACTTGAAGGGTAACGGCAAAGAAGTACAAGATGAGTTCATCGATTTCGTCAAACTTCTTATAACGAGAAGCGATTCGTTCGCGACTCTTCTTCTTGGGCAGTGGATCCAGGCTCTAGGGTGGGCGCCAAACTTTGATATTAATGAGATATTATCAGCGCAATGCCTGCACTCTCTATTATCGTATGCTGTGGAGATTGAGAAAAGTGTAGATACTAGGAAGGGGAAGAAGCTTGCGGCGGCATTGCTGTGCCTTCGATCTGATTTACCCCACATAGAATCCGGAAAAGAGTATCGGATCACAACAAAACAAGTTTGTGGCGACACTGGCCATAACCCCAAGTATTCAACCACATGGTCTTCGTTGGCAAACATGGGTTACTATGGGATGGGCCTTCAGCTCCTGGGCGACATTGGGGCCGACGTCGACTCAAAAGACACAGTTGGCCGGACTCCGCTATCCTATGCCGCTGGGAATGGGCACTATCGGCCTTTTGGGTTGCTACTCGACATGAGTTCTATAATTGACGTTAACTCAAGAGACACGGCTGGCCGGACACCGCTATCATATGCAGCTTCGAACGGTAATTCACTCGTCGTTGCGTCGCTAATCCAGCGCCGTGTCACCAAGATCAACTCGGAAGATACAGCCAGTCGGACACCCCTATCGTATGCTGCTGAAAACGGGCACAAGGATATTATCGTTCAGCTACTAAATCAGCGCGAAATTAACGCCGACTTAAGTGACGTAGCTGGCCGGACGCCTTTGTCGTATGCTGCTGAAAATGGACACGATATCAGCGTGGACCGGCTTGTCCAGCATCAAAACGTTGATCTTAACTCAGGAGACGCAGTTGGTCGGACGCCCCTATCGTATGCCGCTGAAAATGGACATTATGCCGTCGTCATCCGGCTTCTCCAGCGTAGAGGCGGGTATATGAGCTTAGGAGACACAGCTGTCAGGACGCCACTGCCATATGCTGCTGAAGACGGCCAGGGGGGTAGCTTGAAGATGCTACTTGATGCAAGGGCCAACGCCGACCTAGCAGACTCATCTGGCCAGACACCTCTATCGTATGCCACTGCAAACGGGCATACAACCGTGGTCGAGTTACTGCAATCATATATCACGACACAGCTACCCACAATATGATATTCGTGATCAAATTACGACGTTGTCTAAGCTTTTGGCATCCTCTTCCTTCATACATTGCCCACCATAGCTCTTCTGCATCAACGCCCACCACTCACCTCTCCGCCAATACCTGTCCCGCGGCGACTTTGGATATGGCAGGGGGCGGGCCGTTGCAGGGATGATGGGATCGCCTGGGGCGCCGGGATGTGCCTTGCCAGGTCGGGAGGTTGGCGAGGATTGCGGGTGTGTCCGGAGGTTGGGCGTGTGGTTAGTGACTAGATGGGTCTCCAGAAGGAGCGTGTCAATATCGGCGGGGTGCATGTTGGGTATGTGATTATGGGTTGCCGTTGAGACGGCCAGTGGTTTAGGATCGCAATGGCAATGGGAGTAATGCAGCTGCAAGTAAATGAAGTGGCATATAGATGGTTAGGAAATACGGCTAGTTGGTTTTTGTATATACACACTCAGCCGCCCTAAACATGGCAGAGCATTTTAAAGGTTTGGTGATGAGCATGGAGCGGTGAGGGGGCATTGGGCCACGGCTCTGGCTCCTGATCGACACTACCTGTATTCATGCACTCGCCATCGGGGGCATATGCAATAAGGCCACGAAAGTCATATAAGTTGAGAGTGAGGGTGTTATTATAGACTACTCGGCTATATACCATTCCATCTCACTCCTTCGCGTCATCCTCGCAGCACTTCTGCCTCATATTGGTATTCTCCCAGCGCAGTCCACGCATCAGATATAGATATTCACAACAGTCATCGCCACTATCCCATCCCCTTAGATCCCCCCGCCACTACGTCCCGTGTGGACGGTGAACACATTCCCTCCTCCTGCCCCGCTGCGTTCCTTGGCCGCCTCGCTGCGAGCGAAGACAGCACGCCATTTCAGGCCGACAAAGATAGCTGCAGCGCCTCCAAAGGCGGCAATAACGAGTGGTGCGCGCGACGGCCTGGAAAAGAGTGTTAGCTGAAGCTCAACTTTCCATGTCGTGGACGCGGGGCAACGGAAGGAATGAGGGGGCGGTGAACTTACGGCTTGGGCTGTCCTGGTGCCATTATGTAGGTTTCTCGGGGAGCGGTGTGTGCTTGTTGAATAGCTCTGCGCGACTAATTGGGGGTTTCTGGTCTCGAGGTCTTTCGTGGGACTTATTCGCTTTTTCGATGGCTTTCAGTGTGTCGTTGTTCACAAGGCAATGTCTTGCTGTCTTATCTGGACTTGCACGTTCGGGGGCCCTCGGGAGTCGCGTGTGCAGTGACGTCTGCGGTTCCACAGTCTCCAGATTTATCGGTTATCCCCTCCCAACAGTTACCCGTCGCTAGTGCCTACAATTGCGAGTGTGTTGAACGCTCGTCTTGTATCGGGCTATATTTTTTGTGAGTTCTTCTTCGTTATTTATCGCGTCGGCTGGGTCGAATTTATGCTCTCTTGGCCTATAAAAATATATACCTTGTCGTTCAACCACAGAAATTATTGCACATGCGATAACTTTTTTTAGTCCTCTCGGCTTGTCTCAATGGAGTAGCGCGGTATTTCCCCGCACTATCTGGGGTTGTTGAGGTCCAAGCTTGATGTGCACGGACCATTTACATCTCAATATAGTTGCACATGACTAGACGTTGGGGAAATATTTCGTAATCAAGGACTATCCATTGGTCTTTCCATTTCTATTGGACGTGAGGGGAGAGATGATATTCACATGGAATATATCATACAGGAGATGGATTGTCCACATGTGACTTTCTTAATCTTATATCAAACAAACGGGCTTGATTCTACCGCTTTATCGACTTCTATCTGTGCGTCGTATCCATACAGCCACGGCTGGAATACCGGGCAGACCCTATCGGTTTTTGATCAGATCGAGGGGATCAAAGGTAGGAGCAAAATTAGAACATATCTTACCAGCTAAGTGGAAACTTCTCTTCGATTTTACACTTGGAATCAGAGTATTTCGCAAACAGCGAATCTCGCTCTTGTTGCTCGGGGCCATCAGGCATGTGATTTATAGTGCGCTACTCTTTATGTCAGTCCTATATCTGCCATGTGCTTGTGGTTATACATACCATTTTCAGTGACTCTCGTGCTATCACTTCCCCGCGCTCCTTACGGATTGTTTGAAACATCTGCAGCGCTTGTGGAAGGTGTGATTTCGACGTTATCTTCCCGAGAAGCAGACCAATGGTAGCGCCGTCTTCGATCGCCGAATTGGCTCCTTGGGCCAAGTAGGGGATCATTGGATGAGAGGAGTCGCCGCTGCTCGTGTTAGCTAAGGCGGCATTGACTCTGCTCATAAATCGATCTTACATGAGTACAAAATTTCCTTTATCGTTTATCCAAGTCTCTACCTCCTGCCCTATATTTCATTAGGCCATCAGCATTGATCATATATGGATTGGTCGAAGCTCAAAGACTCACGATGCATCAGTTTCCACGTCTCGACGTGTTTTACGTGCTCCAGGTATCGGCCCAAGCTATGAAAGATTAGCAGTTGCCGCTTCTACCAGAATGGTGACTTACATTGGATCCCAATCACGGAACAACTCCTTCATTTCTTCAACCGAGCCCTCCTTCTTGGAAACTCCGGGTGGAAGGTCGTCTGGACGTACAAGGCCGAGACCAAGCTCAGTGCAACCCCGGATCGAATATGAAATAGCATGGCAGTCCGGCCCAAACCAGAAATTAAGTTCCGGGTTCGTTATCTTGTCTCTAAGATCCCCTGCAGGGACATCTTCTGCTTTGAGAATGATGCGGTAGACAAGGTCGCCCGTTGCTACCGGGTCGTCTTGTTTCCCTAGGAGAACTTCTCGGCACCGCGACCATAGTCCATCAGCGCCGACAACAAGGTCACCTTGATATTCAATGCCAGCTGCCGATGTTACTCGTCCAGCATCCATGTCAATGTCAACGATTCTCGTGCCACAATGAAACTTTACTCCGAGTTCCTTGGCTCGTTCATAAAGGCCCTTTTGAACATCCGATCGAGAGATATTCAAGACCTCAGATCCATACTTGCGCTTCATTTCGGGGCCATAATTCTGCTGTCTGAATATAATCTTTCCATCTGCATACCGCCGGAAGTTTAATGAATTCGGTCTCGCTGCAGATTTCCAGAAGGTCTCTGATAGGCCCCACTTCTGTAATAGTCTTGAGGCGTTGGGACTCACTTGAAGCCCTGCACCGATCTGAAGAACGCGTCAGTATCATTTTAAATTCGGATGGCTCCGGAGTAGGCGCCGTCTCGTCAGTTACATACCTCTGCAAGCTCCCTTGCAGCTTCTAGCACTGTAACGCGGTGTCCTGATAGAGCACATTGGATACTCGCAGATAGGCCGCCCATGCCACCGCCAACGACGATTATATCCAGACAACAACCATTTGTACCGTTTGAAGCATAATCATGTCCGTTCGCTGCCATATTTGAGAAAATAGTCGACCTAAGTCGAAAGATATTCGATGGCAAAAGGTGAGGATTTAGAGGAAGCTGCTGCAGTGGACAGCCGATGTGATTATTCAGCCTTCCCCAAGGTGAGATGATGCAGACCTCCAAATATATGTTTCTCCCCGAGCGCCATCTTGCTTATAAGCGGAGCGGAGCTATAGTGTATGCCGACCCAGTATGAAACATATCGATGTACAGGTGGTTACTGTGCAGCCTTGGAAAGTCCTCGGCTTGCCGGCTGAGCGAATCGAAAAGGGTGATAATATTCATCATCCGCACCAGATACCTCCTTAGAGCTTGGCGCCCATTCCATCATCAAACCACGTCACATAATGTCGTGGTTTCTGTGTCACCATTAAATGGATAGATTCGTATTCTCGGCTGTGATTTCTTCCACGTACACGGTGATGAAGCGAGGCGGATACTTGTGTGACAGTATGCGAGCATGTCCATAGATATTTGAGGCGGGCCATCAAGGGGCCATCGAGTGGTACAAACATTTTAAAGATGTCACCTTGCTTAGCAAGCTTGTGTTCGCATCCCTAAAACCCCTTTCTTCAACGGCAGCACCTTACCGAAAGGAAATATCACCATCGCCAACTCTCTAGATCCCATCTACCACGCATCATCGCCTCCCCAAGCTCCACCCAAACCTCAAAATATGTCCAATTCCAAAGCTGAGACCTCCGGCAGCGAACCCAGCAGCAACAAAGTCGTGAGCCCCATCTCCCTCGCCCACATCGTCCTCCGTACCGCCAACCTCCAACGCATGATCGACTTCTGGACCCTCTTCCTCGGTGCCACAACCGTCTTCCAAAACGACAGCATCGCCTTCCTCCAATACGACGACGAACACCACCGCATCGCCTTCATCGCCGATCCCTCTGCGCAACCGCAGGTCGGCGGCAACAAGGGAGCGGGGATGCACCACGTCGCCTTTACTTTTGCGAACCTTGCGGATCTGATGCAGGCATATAGGCAACGCAAGGAACTGGGGGTTTTGCCGACGTGGTGTGTGGATCATGGGGTGACGACGAGTATGTATTATAGTGATCCGGATGGGAATGGGATTGAGACGCAGGTGGATAATTTTGAGAGTTCGGAGGAGGCGGTGGAGTTTATGCAAGGGGAGCAGTTTAGGGAGAATCCGATTGGGACGAATTTTGATCCGGAGGAGTTGGATAGGAAGATACGGGGTGGTGTTAAGGATAGTGCCCTTGAGAAAGGGATCTAGGCCGAGGGCGCCTGTTATGTGAGATGAGACATTTTGCTATCGAAGAGTTCCAAATATATCGGATCGTAGTACCAGCAGCAGCTCTCACATAAAATGCGTGATATTCAAGGATATTGTTCTAGATGCGTAGATAAATTTCTACCAACAATATTAGATTTTACCCTCTGTTGAGTGTATTCCCAGCCCCCTTAGGATTCTCCTCCACGTATTCATCCCATGCTCTCGCTTTCAGAGTCTCCGCCTCGCCCTTCTCATAGTCATCCTCATCAGGCTCTGCGATAATACCACTTGCCTCCCCACCACCCTCGATGATTCCTCCACGTTTCCTCTCCTCCTCCAAATACTCATCAATAGTCATTGTCGGTAGATTATGTCCCGACCTGAACACCCCATCCTGAAGCTGTTTCCGACCACCAGTCAACGTAAACACCTTCAGCGGCTTCCCACTCTTATCCAGCAATGGACCTGGTGCATTATTCCCAGCGAGTATCTCCGAGATGGGCCGGTCAAGGCGATCGGAGTAGTCGGCTCCTGTTCGTGCACCAGTGCGTTCACGGTAATCGCGTGCGAGGGTTTCGGGCCCAGGAGGTGGTGTGGGTGGCTTGGAGGCTAATACGGATTCCTCGACGTTAAGGGATTCAAGGTTCTGAAATGTGTTGTGGGTAGAGAGTGTGATGTTGGCCAAGTGGAGGTCGCGGATTGCATCGTCGTCTTGGGAGAGGTAGGCAGGGTTTTTCGAGAGGAACTTGAAGACCTATTAGTATCACATATTCATACATTGATAGTATGGAGGAGCGTTGGTTCTGGAAAACATACATCAATCTTCTGCTTCAGGTCTTTCTCTAGCTTGAAGTTTTCTATCTTCATGGCCCGCCGTGCCGTGAAGTCTGTTGTTGATATGGTGGAGAATGCAGTTGGATTCTCGTTATATGCCTCGTTGAGCTTTTTGGGGCTCCCAGATAGGATCGCATAGCTATCGAGGCGGTTGAGGAAGCGTTCGTATGCGGCTCGTGCCCGTGTGAGGGCAGTCTGCCTATCGGGGTTCGAGGTGCGGGTGTAGAGGTCGCCAAGGTGGTAGTCGATGAGCAGATATCTGTGAAGCTGGTCAGGAGCCATTCTATATTAACATCGCACAGAGGTTAACTCACGGGAGGTCGCCAGTAGTTATGTCCTCGAGTATCTCGTTGGGGCTGAAGAGCGACTGCCTGTCTGCCAGTACGCGGCACTCTTCGTAGCTTCCGATTGCAGTGGCAAGGCTGTCATGGTATGCACTGCTATTCCTGTCGTAAGCTTGCTCGATCTCCTGCCTCTTCCTCTCTGCTTGCGCAAAGAGAGATTTGATGTTTTGGTCCTCCATGGTTGTAGTATGAGACGAGGCTGAATCGGAACGATGGAGTTCTATTTTGTGGTGGGGGGGCGAGGCTGTGGCTTCTGAGCTTTGGAACACACTCGGCTTGGCAAAGGCGGTGAAGATGTGCACGCTGCTGATCCGAAACCCACTCCAGTTCGTCTTCTCAATAGCATCACGACGTCGTCTATGTGCACAAAACTTCTTAATAAATAATGGAGACGCAATAAACATGAGCTAGGTCTGACGGGTTTTTGAAGCTTCGTTGTACTTCTTGGGACTTGGACCTTAACTTCAGGAATTTCCAGGTCGGCGTGCGCGTTTAGTCTTGATTTTATGTTGCTTGCTACAGCTCATACGTGGGCGAATAGTTGTGTTTGTTTCTTTACTTCTACAACGAATTTTCTTTTTTGAGGTTGTTTGTTGTTTTCTTGCTACTCTCTCTTCTTTACTCGTAATATTTTCCAGCCCATCTGAACCTTCCTCATCTACAGCCAGTCAGCCCTTTTACCATCTGCAGTTCATAACAATCACCTATTTCACGGAAGTAGTCTCTTTCTTCTTTATCATTCTTTGGCTATTCTATTTTCACCCTAGTTACCGCTGTTTGTCTGACGCTTGATACACTACTGGACTTCTATGATAGAGTTGATGCAGCTGCAGACGAGGACAAAATGGATCCTGATATCGAAGCTTCTCAAGTGACAACATCCAAGTCGCCCACAACACCCATGCCCTCTACATCACTCAATTCACCAACAGACGCACTTTTCCTGACAGATTCAATGCCCCTTACAGAGTCTGTAACCACTGCTTTCAACATGGAAGTTCCCGAGGCCATGGTGCCAGCTCTGGCAACCAGATCCACGGAGGCCGTCATCGAGGATCTTCGTCGTCGTGTAATTCACCAAGAAGCTCCAACAGTTGACAAACAGCCTCCTACAGAATTTGTAGAAGACATCTCCAGCCCGGAAGACAGTGCTATTGAAGATGAAGATGGAGGGGATGAGACCGACAGCGACGAGGAAACCCCAGCACATCCGAGCGAAACCCAAGAATTGTCGTATGAGAAGTCTGTGCACGAGTCATATGTCCGAAGTCGAGTTCTCCAGGCCACCACAGGTCCAACGGCACCGGAAACAAAGGACGACAACAAGCAGTCCGTCAAGTGGCTGATAAAGGACAGTGGGAGCCAGGAGATAATATCCAGCCCGAGAGAATACCAAATTGAGCTTTTCGAAAGAGCTAAGACACGAAATACTATTGCAGTGCTAGACACTGGTTCTGGCAAAACCTTGATCGCCGCTCTACTCTTACGCCATGTCATTGATGAGGAACTAGAGCGACGAGCAAACGGGGGCGAGAAACGCATAGCTTTCTTTCTGGTCGATTCGGTCGCACTCGTGTTTCAGCAATACGCCGTTCTCAAGTGCAATCTGAATCAAAAAATGGAGCAATTTTGCGGGGATATGGGTTGCGACCTCTGGAGCAAGGAGCTTTGGGAGAAGCATTTAAACGAGAACATGGTCATCGTGTGTACCGCCGAAGTCTTATTTCATTGCCTGCATCACTCTTTCATTGCGATGAAGCAAATCAATCTACTCATTTTTGATGAAGCCCACCATGCAAAACGAAATCACGCCTACGCCAGGATCATCAAAGACTTCTATGCCTCCGAGCCTGATCAGTCATTACTTCCCAGAATCTTCGGCATGACAGCCTCGCCAGTCGATGCCAGGACAAATATAAAGAGAGGGGCGGCAGAACTAGAGGCTCTATTACACAGCCAGATAGCTACCGCGTCGAATGCAAGCCTATTGCGGTATGCCAACAAGACAACTAAAGAAGAGGTCGCGCGATACGATCCTCTCCCTCCAACTTCTGAGAGCCAACTGTTCAAAAAGATCCACCATTTGGTCGGAGGGATTAAGGAGTGTTCGAAGCCATTGGACTACGCAGTAATGGCTAGCTCTGACCTGGGCAGCTGGATAGCTGACCGGGTGTTGTTGATTAGCTTCACTGGAGAAGATGTTAAGAAGCTGGAGGCAAAGATTGAAAGCAACTTTCACAAACAAGCCCAAACCGACCCAATGCCTCTCAGCAATCTCGAAAGCAAAATAGAGAAGCTCCAAGGCGCACAACAGATAATTATGGCGCATGTTTTCGAAGCTCCAGAGCTTTCCCCCAGTCTACTTTCATCCAAAGTACTCGGGCTCGCCAAGAAACTTCGTGAACGGTTTGAGCGAACAACATTCGATAAATGTATCGTTTTTGTCAAACAGAGGTATACCGCGAAACTGCTAGCAGATCTGTTCGCAAGTCCTCAGATAGGAACTCCACATCTCCGTGTTGGATCATTGGTAAGATATCCGCCAGGCCAATTATCCGTGCACTTTATTTCATCTTCTCAGCTATGCTTCTCAACTATGCTAATTGCCTGGGACAGACTGGTACTCGAAATAGGAATGGCGCGAATCCTGAATCATCCTTCCGAAATCAAGTAATTACCCTGAGGAGGTTTAGGCAAGGTGAGATAAATTGCCTCTTCGCAACTTCCGTTGCGGAGGAAGGTCTTGATATTCCAGACTGCAACCTCGTCATTCGGTTTGATCTTTATTCGACGGTTATTCAATACATTCAGTCACGAGGCAGGGCCAGACAAGCCAACTCCAGCTATTTTCATTTCGTTGAAGTTGGCAATAAGGAGCAAGAGGCTCTTGTTAGAGAGGTCCGCCGGAATGAAAATATCCTTAAAGAGTTCTGCCAGGCCTTACCTGAAGATCGCTTACTCTCCGGAAACAACTACAATATGGATTACTTCCTCTCCAAGGAGAGAAACGTAATGCGGACATATACAGAGCCTTCGACAGGTGCGAAACTGACATACAGGATGAGTCTAAGTGTGCTGGCAAATTTTGTGGCCTCTCTCCCACACAACAACGAAAATATACCACACCCTGAATACATGATGACGGGCATGGGCGCGAAATATGTTTGCGAGGTTATACTTCCAGAAAATTCGCCAGTCCATGGTGCAATTGGGCGCCCCGCAACCACAAAGCAGGTTGCAAAATGCTCTGCGGCATTTGAAGCCTGTCTCAAGCTTAGAAAAGGAAGGCATCTCGACGAGTATCTACTATCAACGTTTAAAGACCGGGGCCCAGCAATGCGCAATGCCCAGTTGGCAATAACATCCAAAGCCAATACGGATTATGACATGCGTACGAAGCCTTCTCTCTGGGATGCCAACGAGATCCCGTCGGAATTGTTCCTGACGATTCTATCATTGGAGGACCCTGGTCAGTTAGAACGCCCTTCGCAACCCCTTGGATTGCTCACACGTGGGCCATTGCCACCATTCCCACGGTTCCAACTGTATTTTGGCCGCGGAAAGCACACTGCTGCTGTGTCAACAGCCGCGGGCAGTTTGACAGTTGATCCTGAAACACTGGAATTGATCAATACTTTCAGCTTAAGGATATTCAAGGATATTTTCAGTAAGGAATATGAATCTGACCCTTCTAAAATGCCCTATTTTATAGTCCCAATCGCCGATGCAAATACAGAAGGTCAAATGAGATTACCTGTGGACTTGATTTCGTGGGACATTCTAAAAACGGTCAGTGATAATCAATGGCTTACTTGGGACGAATCTTCACCGGAATCCTTGTTCGAGGATAAGTATATTCTGGATCCTTTCGATGGTTCGCGAAAAATATGGGCAAAGAAAGTGACGCACGAGTATAAGCCACTTGATCCTGTACCACCAAACACAGCTGCCCGCTCAGCGAGAAAAAATAACTCAAACATCCTCGAGTATTCCTGCAGCTTATTCAAAGTGGCAAGAAGCAAGAGGACTTTCAGTGAAACCCAGCCAGTCATTGAAGGCGACGTTATTCCTTTCCGTCGAAATTTCTTGGACGATCACGACGACCCAGCTAATTCTGGCTCGACGAAATGCTACGTAGTCCCAGAGCCTCTTACAATATCAGCAGTAAGTTCCCAGCTGTTTGGAATGAAACATACTAACTATTGCAGCTTCCGACCAGGATTGTCGCCATGGCCTACACATTCCCTGCTATAATTCACCGCATTGAATCCTATCTCATCGTCGTTGAGGCCTGCTCAATGCTGCACCTTCCTATCTCGGCTGATTTAGCATTAGAATGTATGACCAAAGATTCTCGGAACACTGACGAGCACGGTGAAGAACAGGTTGAGTTTCAAAGAGGCATGGGGAATAATTATGAGCGACTCGAGTTCCTCGGAGATTGCTTCTTGAAAATGGCGACGTCAATCTCACTCTATACTCTCCACCCTGACAGCAACGAGTTTGACTTCCACGTCAAACGTATGTTGATGATTTGCAACAGGAACCTTATGGATGTGGCTCTGCAATTGAAATTATACGAATTCATTCGTTCCCAGGCATTCAACCGGTACGTAACTTGAGATATCAGTATACCCATTGTCGCTAACGTGTGTATAGCCGAGCGTGGTATCCGAAAGGCCTCGTTCTCAAGAAAGGCAAAACCGCTCAAGCCCCTAAAAAGCACAAATTGGGCGACAAAACAATTGCTGATGTGTCGGAAGCATTGATTGGTGCAGCATTACTCACTCCATCTGATGGCCACCTAATGGATCATGCAGTTAGGGCTGTCACAGAACTTGTCTGCAGCACCGATCATGCTATTGAAAAATGGGAGGATTACTTCAAAGGCTACACCAAGCCGAAATACCAAATTGCAGCTTCGACGGCGTCTCAACGTAACCTTGCCGAGCAAGTCGAAACTGCCCACAACTACCACTTCCAGTATCCTCGGCTGCTCCGCTCAGCATTTATCCATCCATCATACCCATTTGCATATGAGCGGGTGCCTAACTACCAGAGGCTTGAATTTCTAGGGGATTCCTTGCTTGATATGGCCTGCGTCAATTTCCTCTTTCATCGATTTCCAACGAAGGACCCGCAATGGTTGACAGAGCACAAGATGGCTATGGTGTCCAATCAGTTCCTTGGTGCTGTTTGCGTGGCCCTTGGGTTCCATGGTCACTTGCTGCAGTTCAACCAAGCTATCCAAAGCAGCATCACCGAGTACGTGGCTGAGGCTACAGAAGCTCGTGAGCAAGCTGAGCAGGATGCTATCCGTGATGGCAAGCAGGCTTCAGACTGCGCTCGCGACTATTGGCTACATACCAAGCTCCCTCCGAAGTGTTTACCTGATATCATTGAAGCATACATTGGAGCAATTTTTGTCGACTCATCCTTCAACTATGGCGAAGTAGAGCGATTCTTTGACCTCCATATTAAGTGGTACTTTGAGGATATAACTCTATATGACACGTTCGCCAACAAACATCCCGTGACTTTCCTTCACAAATTTCTGCAACAAAACATGGGATGTGCAAAGTATAGAATTACAGCCTCATCGATGCCAGACGACGGCAGTGGAACACCTCCAAAAATCCTCGCGACTGTCATGATCCATAGCCAGATACTTGTTGGTGTGGAGAGAGAGAGCGCCAGATACGCAAAGGTTGCTGTGGCCCAGCAGGCATTAGAAATTTTGAAAGGAGGAACCCTTGCCCAATTCAGGCAAACCTACAGGTGCGACTGTAAGGAGAAGGGGCTCGATGTGGCGGATTGTGACATGGAAGAAGCTGCAGAAGAATCACTGGAGAAAGCTGTGCGCATCGAAACATTAGACATGGAATCGGACATGGGGATTGATGTTGGAATGGAAAGCAGTCGGAACGGTTCGATCAGTTCAGTGTAATGAGGGAGTTCTTATTGAACATGCGAAATATCACGACCTTAGCAGAGTTTGTTGTGGCACAGATATACCATTTTCTAACCAACCACGACAGCACTCAACCTGCACTTCTCGGCATTTCAGATTCTCCTATAACTTAGCCTGGTCTTGTGAAAATCACAAATAACAAAGTCTTTGAGTTGCTTCATTCGTGGCATGATCTTGTGCTAGAATATAACTTTTTTTAATAAATGACTCCACGTAAAATAAAAAACAACCTCAAAACGCATAAATACCCCAACCCGTAATTTAATTGCAAAACAATATATACTGGCCCAACATTATATAATAATCCAATACTAACCGTACAATAAATTTTCTATAATACTCAGGATTCGGGGATATTGGTATTGTGACCCATAGGCCAAGGTTGAAGCGACTTCGGAACGATAGAGGTTCGCTGACTAATCTCGGGCTAGCACGCTTTGCAGAACGGTGAGAGCCCTTTGTGCAGATTTTCTCGTCAGGTACTCGTATCGGCCAATGAAAACGTCGGATTGGCCTTAAGCTTTTTTTAGCGCTTGACGAATAATGACATGGGTTCCTACATATTTTTTTGGCAGAACTTCAGCTCCGACTTTCTGACTGTGAGATCTATGCCCACCAATCTCACGCAGAGTCTTTTCCCCCCTACTTGATGTTCAATTGTGTCTAATCTGCGGCCTTGTTCTCCGTCTTGATTGACTGTGAGATACTTAGATTGAACTTCTAAGGCGGCTCTAGGGCTTCTGCCGCCCATTTTCGACGAGCACAGAGATTTACGAATACCCCGCCATACGTCGTACACAGCGGACGACAGCACATAGCCACTCGCAACCATGGCTGAAAAAACATACGTCCCGATCTCAGCTCGGCTGCGCGGCAGCACCGACGAGAGCCTCGTCGCCCTCGAACTCCAAGATGGCGTCGTGTACCAAGGATACAGCTTCGGTGCCCCGAAGAGCATCGCCGGAGAATTGGTCTTCCAGACAGGAATGGTCGGATACCCAGAATCTGTGACTGATCCGTCTTACCGGGGCCAAATCCTCGTCATTACATTTCCTCTTGTAGGAAACTATGGTGTGCCCTCCCGGGAAACGATGGACGAACTCCTCAAGGACGTTCCAGTCTACTTTGAATCCTCGGAGATTCACATCGCTGGTTTGGTCGTTGCTTCTTATGCAGGCGAGGACTACAGCCACTACCTTGCCACATCCTCTCTTGGAGCATGGCTGAAGGAGCAGGGAGTTCCCGCCATGTACGGTGTCGATACCAGAGCCCTCACCAAGAGGATCCGGGACGAAGGCAGTATGCTGGGGCGAATGCTCCTGCAGAAGCAAGGCCTTACCAACGGCAATGCTGCCCGTCTGTCGGAGGACTGGCGCTCGGGTTTTGAGGCTGTGGAGTGGTCTAACCCGAACGCTACAAACCTGGTTGCAGATGGTGAGCGCTCTTCAAATGCCCCCACGAATATTTCTAACTGTAGATAAAGTCTCGATCAAGGCCCCGAAATTATACTCTCCCAAGCCATCCGACGCTCTCCTCCACCCCTCTGGCCGCCCGGTCCGAGTGCTGTGCTTGGATGTCGGTCTCAAGTACAACCAACTGAGGTGCCTCGTCAAGCGTGGTGTTGAGGTCCTTGTATGCCCATGGGACTACGACTTCCCCACCCTTGCCGGCAAGGACTACGATGGTCTCTTCATCTCCAACGGTCCCGGTGATCCAGCCATGATGACTAAAACCGTCAACCACATCAAGGCCGCCGTTGAGGAGAACCGCACCCCAATCTTCGGTATCTGCCTTGGCCACCAGCTCCTTGCTAGAGCATCTGGAGCCAGCACTCTGAAGATGAAGTTCGGTAACCGCGGCCACAACATTCCATGCACAAACTTGTTGACTGGAAAATGTCACATTACTTCCCAAAACCATGGTTACGCCGTGGATACCGCTTCATTGCCCGCAGAATGGGAGGAGCTTTTCGTCAACGCCAACGATGGCTCAAACGAGGGTATCCGCCACGTTAGCAAGCCACACTTCAGTGTCCAATTCCATCCTGAAAGCACACCTGGCCCAAGAGATACCGAATTCCTCTTCGATGTTTTCATCAACACTATCGTCAAGACTCTCGGCGATGCCTCCCAAATGGATCTCCCTGTGCACTTCCCCGGAGGCGAGGCTGCCGAGACGGCAAGACTGAACCCCAGAGTCGATGTCAAGAAGGTTTTGGTTCTTGGAAGTGGCGGTCTTAGCATCGGTCAGGCCGGTGAGTTTGATTATTCCGGAAGTCAGGCCATCAAGGCTCTCAAGGAGGAAGGCATTTACACCGTGCTCATCAACCCAAATATTGCCACCATCCAAACATCGAAGGGTCTCGCTGATAAGGTCTACTTCCTTCCGGTCACTGCCGACTTTGTCCGCAAAGTTATTCTCTACGAGCGCCCCGACGCGATCTACGTCACTTTCGGTGGTCAGACTGCTCTGCAGGTCGGAATTCAGCTGAAGGATGAATTCGAGGGACTCGGCGTTAAGGTCCTCGGAACGCCAATTGACACTGTCATCACAACTGAGGACCGTGAGCTTTTCGCCAGAAGCATGGAGTCGATCGGCGAGAAATGCGCCAAGTCTGCTTCGGCCAACACTGTCGAGGAGGCCATGCACGTTGTCAAAGATATTGGTTTCCCCGTCATTGTTCGTGCAGCTTACGCCCTTGGTGGCTTAGGCTCCGGATTTGCCGACAACGAAGCTGAGTTACTGGAGCTCTGCCAGAAGGCGTTTGCTGCCTCTCCTCAGGTCCTGATCGAGCGCAGTATGAAGGGCTGGAAGGAGATTGAGTACGAGGTCGTCAGAGATGCCAGAGACAACTGTATTACTGTTTGTAACATGGAGAACTTTGACCCTCTCGGTATCCACACCGGAGACTCGATTGTCGTTGCCCCGTCGCAAACGCTATCCGACGAAGATTACAACATGCTCCGTACCACTGCTGTCAACGTCATTCGCCATCTTGGTGTCGTCGGAGAGTGCAACATCCAATACGCACTCAACCCATATTCACGAGAGTACTGTATCATCGAGGTCAACGCGAGACTGTCGCGTTCCTCCGCTTTGGCTTCCAAGGCCACTGGATACCCATTGGCCTTCATCGCCGCCAAGCTTGGTCTCGGTATCCCCCTGAATGAGATCAAGAACTCCGTCACCAAGGAGACCTCTGCCTGCTTCGAGCCATCTCTCGATTACGTCGTCGTTAAGATGCCAAGATGGGATTTGAAGAAGTTCACTCGCGTCTCCACGCAGCTTGGTTCCTCCATGAAGAGTGTTGGTGAGGTCATGAGCATTGGCAGAACATTCGAGGAAGCCATCCAGAAGGCCATCAGGTCCATCGATTTCCACAATCTCGGATTCAACGAGACTCCAGCCTTGATGTCCATCGACGATGAGCTCCAGACCCCATCCGACCAGCGTCTATTCGCCATTGCAAATGCAATGCACGAGGGTTACTCGGTTGAGAAGATCCACAACATGACCAAGATTGACAAGTGGTTCCTGAGCAAGCTCAAGGGCCTCAACGACTTCGCCAAGTACATGACCACGTTCGACACAAGCAGCATCTCAGTTGACCACCTGCGTCAAGCAAAGCAGCTTGGTTTCTGTGATCGTCAGTTGGCGAAATTCTTCAGCTCGACCGAGTTGGCCGTCAGAAGGCTCAGAAAAGAGGCTGGCATCACTCCATTTGTCAAGCAAATTGATACGGTGGCAGCCGAGTTCCCTGCTTTCACCAACTATCTCTACATGACATACAATGGCTCCGAGCACGACTTGGACTTCACCGACAACGGTGTGATGGTTCTCGGATCTGGAGTGTACAGAATTGGTTCATCCGTCGAGTTCGACTGGTGTTCCGTCAGGGCTATCCGCACTCTTCGCGAGAGTGGCCACAAGACTGTCATGGTTAATGTAAGTTTAATCACTCTCCTTGTTTCCCGCGATCACAATCACCCTCCTTGTTTCCTGCGATCACAATGACTCCCGTCGTTTTCCTGCTATCACAATCACTCTCCTTCATTCCTGCGATCACAATCACTCTCCTAGTATCTTGCAATCACAATCGCTCTCCTTAATTCCTACGATCACATAGGCCCTCCCCTTGGGCTATGAGCTGAGTCACGGGATTCACGGGGATAGCTCACGTGATCTACCCGAATTTTCTCCCGCATCAATCTCTATGTTATCATATTGCTATTATAGTTGCTAACTTCATCAAAAGTGCAATCCGGAGACCGTTTCGACCGATTACGATGAAGCGGACCGTCTTTACTTCGAAAACATCAATCTGGAGACGATTATCGACATCTACGAGGTCGAATCATCGATCGGCGTTTTGATGGCCATGGGCGGCCAAACCCCTCAAAACATCGCCCTTCCCCTCCACCGCCTTAATGTCAAGGTCTTGGGAACATCCCCAGAGATGATTGACAATGCCGAGAACAGATACAAGTTCTCTCGCATGTTGGACAGAATCGACGTTGACCAGCCCACATGGAAGGAGCTGACAAGCTTCGAGGAGGCCAAGGAGTTCTGTAACAAGGTCTTATACCCAGTGCTGGTTCGCCCTTCATACGTCCTCTCCGGAGCCGCAATGAACACGGTTTACTCCGAGCCGGATCTTGAGGCATACCTCAAGCAAGCTTCCGAGGTTTCTCGTGAGCACCCAGTCGTCATTACCAAGTACATCGAGAACGCCAAAGAAATTGAGATGGACGCAGTCGCCAAGGATGGAGTGATGGTCGGTCATTTCATCTCTGAGCACGTCGAGAACGCTGGTGTTCACTCCGGAGATGCTACTCTTATTCTCCCACCCCAAGACTTGGAGGATACAACTATTAAGCGCATTGAGGAGGCCACTCGCAAGATTGGTATGGCGTTGAACATTACAGGACCATACAACATTCAATTTATCGCCAAGGATAACGACATTAAGGTTATTGAGTGCAATGTCAGAGCCTCCCGCTCGTTCCCATTCGTCTCCAAGGTTATGGGAGTCGACCTCATTGAGCTGGCCACCAAGGCGATCATGGATATCCCATTCGAGGCATACGCTCAAACAACGATCGTGCCAGGAACGGTCGGTGTCAAGGTCCCCCAGTTCAGTTTCTCTCGACTTTCTGGAGCTGATCCGGTCTTGGGCGTTGAGATGGCTTCTACGGGAGAAGTGGCTTCATTTGGAAGAGATAAGTACGAGGCATATCTCAAGGCCTTGGTCTCCACTGGCTTCAAACTTCCAAAGCGCAACATCCTTCTATCCATCGGATCGTACAAGGATAAGAACGAGATGCTCCCGTCGGTAAAGAGACTTCAGACTATGGGCTACAAGCTTTTTGCCACTGCCGGTACCGCCGATTTCCTCATGGAGCATGGCATTCGGGCTCAGTATCTTGAGATCCTGGCCGAGGAGGACGACCAGAAGTCGGAATACTCCCTGACGCAGCATCTTGCGAATAATATGATTGATCTTTACATCAATCTGCCATCCAGCAATCGCTACAGAAGACCTGCAAACTACATGTCAAAGGGTTACAAGACTCGCAGAATGGCCGTCGACTACCAGACTCCTCTTGTGACCAATGTCAAGAACGCCAAGATCCTCATCGAGGCCATCGCAAGACATTATGACATGGAAATCACCACCCGCGATTACCAGACCAGCCACCGCACGGTTGTTCTCCCAGGCCTCGTTAATATCCAAGCTTTCCTTCCAGGCGTTGCCAGCGCTGGAAGCAACGATCTCGAAACCGTGACCGAGGCATCCATTGCCGCTGGTTTCACCATGATCAGAGTTATGCCCGTTGGCTTGGATAGTTGCATCACCGACTCGAGGACTTTAGACATTGCACAGGCCAACAGCAAGCAAGGCGCAAAGTGCGATTACAACTTCTCTGTTGCTGCAACTTCCTCCAACTCCGAGCAAATTAGCTTAATTGCTGGAGAAGTTGGCTCGCTGTTTATCCCATTCAACCACCTCAATGAGAATATCAGCAAGGTCGCAGCCGTTACTGCTCACTTTGACTCTTGGCCAACCTACAAGCCAATCATCACCGATGCCAAGGTGACCGACCTTGCCTCAATCCTGCTCCTCGCCAGTCTACACAGCAGGAATGTTCATGTCACAAATGTCACCACCAAGGAGGATATTAGGCTTATTGCCATGAGCAAGGACAAGGGCCTCACTGTCACCTGTGACGTTTCAATCTACTCCCTATTCGTTTCTCAGGTTGAGTATCCTGGTTGCGCTTTCTTGCCATCGGGCCCAGATCAAGCCGCTCTTTGGGAGCATTTGAGCACCATTGACGTCTTCTCCATTGGCAGTGTCCCATACCAGCTTGCCACTGCTGTTGGCGAGAAGGCCACGCCAGCAGTCGGAATTTCAGATGCCCTCCCTCTACTCTTCTCCGCCGTTGCAGACGGGAGGTTGACTGTCGACGATATCAAGACTCGTCTTCATGATAACCCAGTCCGCATCTTCGAGCTCCATGAGCAAGTCGGTGCGTCCGTCGAGGTTGAGATTGATAGGCCTTACGCGAAGGCTGCTGGCCCAGTCTGGTCTCCATTTGTTGGCAAGGTTCTCCGCGGAGCTGTTCAGAGAGTTATTTTCAACGATAAGACCGCCTGCCTCGATGGTGAGCCCTGCGAAGGAGGACCACAAGGCAAGGATATGTCTTCGCATGTTCTTGTCCAGGTGCCTCCATCTCCCGCCGTCAAGGGCATCCAATCACCACTCCTCAGCCCGATGGTAGAGGCTACTGATCGCTCAAAGGCACGCCGCACTTCCTCGCTACTGGGTCAACAGCCCGGGCCGCGAGCATTTAGCCGCCAAAGAGCTCTTGAGGGTTCGGCACTTGCCAACGTACCATCAAAGACTGGGCCAACTGAGGAATACGGTGTTCCATTGTACCCTCAGCCATCTATCTCGCCGTCTTTGCAGTCGCTGCTTGCCCGCTCGCCATTTAAGAACCAGCACATCCTTTCCGTTAAGCAGTTCACTCGCTCCGATCTCCATGTGCTGTTCACCGTTGCACAAGAGATGCGCCTCGGTGTTCAACGCGAGGGTGTTCTCGACATCTTGAAGGGACGCGTTCTGTGCACCATGTTCTACGAGCCTAGCACCCGTACCTCTACCTCCTTCGACGCTGCCATGCAACGCCTTGGAGGCCGCACCATTGCAATCTCTACCGAGCACTCTAGCACTGTCAAGGGTGAGAGCCTCCAGGATTCCCTGCGCACTCTCGCATGCTACGGTGACGCAATCGTACTCCGCCACCCAGAGGAGAACTCGGTTGATATCGCGGCCAAGTTCTCTCCCGTCCCAGTCATCAATGGCGGCAATGGAAGCAAGGAGCACCCTACGCAAGCATTCCTCGACCTGTTTACGATTCGCGAGGAGCTCGGCACTGTCACTGGCCTGACAATCACGTTCACGGGAGATCTGCTCCACGGCCGCACTGTCCACTCGCTGTGCAAGCTGCTGCAGTATTATGACGTACAAGTCCAGCTTGTGTCGCCTCCTCAACTTGCGCTCCCAGCCGACATCCGAGACATGCTCAAGGCATCTGGCCAGCTCATCAAGGAGTCTACGGAGCTCACTGCGGATATTGTGGCGAAGAGTGATGTGCTTTACTGCACTCGTGTCCAGAAGGAGAGATTCGCTGACCTCGCCGAGTACGAGAGTCTCAAGGATACATTCATCATTGACAACAAGACCCTGAGGGCCGCGAAGCCAAGCATGGTCGTCATGCACCCGCTTCCAAGGAACGCGGAGGTTGCGGGAGAGGTGGACTTCGACCAGCGCGCTGCGTACTTCAGACAGGTAAGTCACATTCCTCGATCCTACAGACCACACAAAATACTGACTACTGGTGTGCAGATGAGATACGGATTGTACTGCCGCATGGCGCTGTTGGCGCTTGTTATGGCACCATAAATGAGAGAGGATCTGGTTTAGTTGACCGTTTCTCAACATTTACAGATTGAATTTTGCGAGAATTTGTTCTATAGATTGCACGAGGCGGATTTTTATTTGCATTTCACTTGGCGTAGCTAGGCGGAGGTCGTAGATTTTAAAAAGTACTGCATTTTTAAATAATGATGGGACGTGGTGTAAATGGGTTGTTTGAAGTATATACACTTCGGTTGTATTTTATGGGTTGGGTTGGGGTGTGTTGCGTGTTGTGTGTATATATGTGTTTATACCAATATGTATATATTTTTATCTTTATTATGTATATGTATACGTTATATGTGTGTGTATGTGTAATTGAATTCATTGATCTATTCTCGTTTCTTATGCATTGTGTTCGTATTTGTACAGTACAGTGAGTGTTGTTCATAATCTCAGCCAAGCCGTCGTCTCCACCCCCATGGTTGACATCTGCCCCATCAACGACGGCTTAAGTGCACGGGCGCGCTGGGACTCTCACGATATGGTAACAACGCCCAAACAGATATTTCAATAATGGAATGTGGCACCGTCCCCAAGTCGGAAATCGAGGTTCTATCACAAGAAATTGACGACAACTTTGGATCATATCGCATACGGGCCGGACCCAGGGTTCACTATGTAACAATTGCAACTAGCGTTTTTGATTATGACACAATGTGTCGTCCGCACTTGCTCATACCCCAACTGCCCGACTTTCTAGACAAAGCATGGACTAGAATGGAGGTGATCCGCAAGCCAGACGGCTCCTTAGCATCTGAGCACTCATATGAGTCCTTGCCATCGGTACAGATGACATGGCATCAGACGACTATTGACGTGCTCAGCTTAGAGAAAGTCAAGCGGCACCGTTCTGGAGTGCACGAGGTACTATATTCGGGCCTTTCAGCTATTTGCAAATTGCGTGTTTCGATCGGCAAATCCCTGCAGTCCAGCATGAGACCTACACATATTCAGTGATTGAAGAGTACCACGAGCCATACGATCCGGTCATCGCTCCTCTCTTCTTAGGCCACGTGACGGAGAATGGGCGAGTGGTTAGGATGCTGCTTGAGAAATTGGAGGGCGACTTTGCAACGGTAGATGATCTGCCGGCATGAAAAATAGCCTTGGATAATTATCATCACACGAATATGGTTCACGGAGATGTTAATCGCTACAACTTCATTGTTGATCGGTCCAGGATGCTGTTCATGTGCGGCTCGTCGATTTCGAACATGCGGAGCCATATGAGAAATCAAAAGCGCTTGAAGAGCTCCAGTCATTACAGTTGGAGCTGGCAGAAACTACTGGGAGAAGTGGCCCGGCTATAAAAATCGGTAGTGTTTGAGACCACTTATTGCCATGCTCCTGTCGGGACCACTGGGTGTGTTTGAGGTGATGACGAATCTGAGTGGTCTACGTGTGGTATTAGGATGGTCCCTGCATATCTGGGCTGTTTAGTTGGCTAAAACTTGGCATTCCGTTCGGTCCGTTTATCTCTACTTACCTATGCTTGGTTAAATACTGTACCAAGTCATAGTATGTCTCACTTCTGGTGCAGTATATCCGCCGCTTAAATCGTCACGATTACGTCGGCCACCTCCCAACACTCAAACCAAGGCCGGCACCGTACCCCTCAATTCGGGTATCAGACGGTTTCTCAACGAGAATGCAGAGTGAGATTCAAAGGTGTAGTTTTACGTCTTTTCCATTAACTTCAAACCAACAGAATTATATTTCTAACATTGCCCACGTCCAGCATTATTAAATCCAAATTACACAACTTCAATCGTCCCATACTCTCTTGCTTGACCTATTTAAGACATGAAGCCAGCCTTGCCATCCTTGTTAGTATCCTTCATGGGGTTCAATTTGTCAATGAGGCTGGGCTTCTTTCCCTGCTGGTAACCCTCCTCGCCTCTTGCGCCGCTGCTGCTCTCTCCGCTCCTCTGTCCAGTCAACTTGTTAACGCCGGGAATCTTGCTTGATGCGCCCTGGGCAGCTGAGAGAGCTCCGCCACCAGATCCAGCGCCTGCACCTGCGCCAGCGCCAGCGCCGCCGAGTCCGAGTGCGCCGGCTCCGGCTGCGGCGGTGCGGCTCTTGCTAGAGGAGTCGTAATCGCGCTGCTGAGTAGAGCTGGTGGTGTCGTATTGGCTGCGCTGCGTAGAGCCAGTGGTGTCGTACTGGCTGCGCTGGGTGGAGCCAGTGGTGTCGTACTGGCCGCGCTGTGCCTTGGAAGAGCTTGACGGCTCATAGCGTCCGGAAGTACCGTAGTCATAGGATTCATTGTATCCAGACCTTACGCCGCTGCCGCTGGAGCCACCGAGGTTGCTGCCAGTAACAGTGGTGGTACCGTGGGCACCTGGACCACCGAGGACGTTGTTGTGCTTAGAGTCGGTGACAGCATCGTCGATGGAGCGTGGAGCACCACTGAAGGAGTCAACACGCTCCTCGCGGCCAGAGAGGGTGCCTCCCTGGCGCTGGAACTCAGCGAGCGTCACTTCTGGAAGAGATGAGGCGGAGTGATGCTTGGCCTCATTGATGTGAATCTCGTGGATAGGGAAGGTGTTATGGATAACGTGGGGCTCGAGGATGTCCCTCTCGACAACAGGCTGGATAGTCTCATGAACATCTACCCTTATTAGTATGGACTTAGGCCGCATAAGGCCTTCATTTTACTTACGGTGATGGATATGCTCTCCAGCAACTGTGGGACCAGTCGAGGATGTGGTGCGAGTCTCGGCAACATCGCGAGTGTTACGGAACTGGTTGCGCTCGGCTTCAAGACGCTCAAGTACGTGCTTCTCATTGCCATGCTTGATCTCATGAGTCTCGACGGGAGCGATATTGGTCTCATGGGTCTCTGGCAAGATCTCCTGGTCACGGACAGGCTGGATCGAGATATGGTGGTGGTCTTGGTGGACCTCCCTATCAATGATCTTCTGTCTCTCCTCGTGGTTGGTTCTTTGGATATGTTCCTTCACGACAGCAGGGTTAATGGTCTCATGGACCGTTGTGTCGGCCTCACCATCTCTTCCCAGGAAGGAGGTGATGGTCTCCTTGGTCTTGCCGGTGGGGTCACCGTGGCTGGTGCGGTGGGAGCTGGACTGAGTATCGAGCTGCATCTTGTTCTTGGACGTGCTGAATTGGGTGTTTTGATTTGAAAGGAATATGGATTTAAAGAATCAGGATATGTGGAGGAGGGGACCTGATATAAGAAAATAGGCATCTGTGGAGCTTTCTCCTGGCCAAGGATAGTGCATTATTCATTAACGCCCCTGGCTTTGGGGTAGTACTAATGCGGAGAAATAGACTAAGTCATAGGGACGTTTTTCAGATATCATGATGACGACAGGAAGGAATAAGGATAGAATAACGGCGGGGAGCACGTCCAAACAAGCTGCTAGCTGTATTCCAAACTAAAACCAACTTAAGAACAACGCCAACCAAGGTTCGAGTGAGACATTTGTGCACTCACAACTCGTAATGTACTCTAGGATTTCAAGTTTTCAAAGGAAACGCTGAAATTCCCCAGGGACACCATGAATTTAGATTGTCGGCAAGTTGGGCACACTGTGGGAGCAATTCCCGTGACTCCAAAGGGTGCGGTCTAATTAAGGTCGAGGACATGTTCCGGATGCGGTTAGACGTTGGCACGGTTATGCAGAGTTTATCATGTGACTAGGCGACTCCAGCTGAGAAAACGCAGTTTATCGACATCAAGACCAGAATGTCCTTGCCTTCAACCTTTTCAACATCTCTCATCATCAACACCTCCGTGTCTGTTACGCATTGCAACAAGTCTAACATTTACACTAAACAGGTTTTTGAATTGTGGGTATTTCGCCCCTTCCGAGGACAATTGAGCCAGAGCTAATGTCAACCATAGGTCTCTACCAATTGACCTAGCCTAGTCCTCCCCATATCCAAGTTCCATGATGGGGTTCAGTTAAGGGCACTGGTTTGGATTGGTATGGGCTACTGGCCGCTAATCATGGCCCTTAGATGTTGCAAGAGCTCAAGAACCGGACGGACCATCGCTTGTCTGGCGCTGACCATCACCCGTTGATCCGATGACGCATACCCCCTCATGATCTATCTGAAATGATATATACTGACGACATTTTTCGATCTAAATGTAAGCCTTCTTTAAAAATGCCCTATCATTGTGATGATATCTAGCAATCTAATGTACAATGTCCATACTTTACAAACGCTCCCATCATGTGACCCTCGTGTGAATGCCCATAAACCCGAACGACTGCTGTTAGTTATCACTTCTCCACTACATCTCGACATAATTCCAATTCTCACAGCAATTTGAAGTTTTACGAAATCATCTGCTTGAATATACGAACATGTCGTCGGAAATCCCAGTCAGATCATACCTTTCAGGCAGCGGAAGCACCGACAGATATTCGGGGCCTGCAGCCACCACTGCCACATTTACGTCAGATCAGTCGCCATATTCAAAGAGGGCTGATGGGGGTGCCTCAGCAGCGGCAATGGCCGCGATCTCAAAGCAGTCTTCCACATCAGAAAGATCCAATGCTCCGACTCCTATCTCGGTGAATAAATATCGACCTCGCCAAACCCCTCTTACACCACCAATCTCGCCAACTCGGGCTTCCGAACAAACCGCGAAGGGCCCAGAAAACCAATCATGGCCCGTTGAGAAGTACTTCACTTCTCCGAGGAAACCCCCTTCACCGCCACGCCATGAGTTGAATGGTATGTACAACTGGCAGGTCTGCTCTCACAAACCTCTAATAATTTATAAGGCCAGGAATCAGAGTCCAAATACCACACCAGTAGCAACAATATTGTATTTCCAAAGACTCTGCGGCACCAACAAGAGACGGAGGCCTCGCCTCCTGAAGCTTCAACAAAGCTGGGGTTCCTCAGAAGGTCTTTAACCGGAAAGAGGCAGACTTCTCCATCACCATCCCGAGCGTCCCGAGACGAATTCAACGGTACGTATATTCCGTCGGACAAAAGTACACAATATATTAATTAAACTATAGCCTCCGAACCTGCGTCTACTTACCACACCACCAGTAATAAGATATCATTTCCAAAGACGCTGCGTCACCAGCAAGAACAAGATGTGTCTCAAGCTGAAGCATCGCCCGCGCAGCATGCTGAATCCCAACCTTCAAAGCAAGGATTTTTCAGATCTTTAACTACGAAGAGGCAGCAGGCTCGGCCAGCGTCACCGGACGATCTATACGGTACGTGAAATTCTACATCTGATTATGATCATGTCTAATTATATCTTAGGCGAGGAGGAAGAACCCAAGTATCACAGAGAGAGTAACAATATCGTATTCCCTAAAACGTTACGGCAACCAGTTCAGGAGCAAGAGAAGCCTTCGAGAGCTTTCCAGACCAGGGGAATGCCACCAAGTCCGCCTAGCAATAGGGAGCCTCAAGTTTCGGAACCAAGGTCCATGTTTCAAGGCAACACGGAGCGTGTTGGAGGCATACAGCAACAGCCACGTTCACCAGAAGATTTCCGAGCGTCCCCTTCTCTCGGTAGGCAAACTGGGTCCCCTGCCATGGGTAGGCACACTGGTTTAGCAAACAAGACATTGCGACGCTCGAGGACACAACAGCAGCCCCAGTCAAGGCCTCAATCTTCAAGTAGCTATGCGCCCCTTTCGGGCAAAAGCCTCAGGCCACAAGAATCGAGGGGTTTAGGACAGAGGTCATATATGCAACCAGCACCTCGCCAAACTCCACGGCCTATTAGCATGGGAGAAACAAGGCAATCATACGAGCAATTCCAAGAGAGGCAAAGGCGTTCTCGCGCCACACCAGAAATAAAGCCATCGGCATACGAGCAATTCCAGGGAAGAGAGGCTC